>JAZGTI010014511.1:0-14053 GCA_036877585.1 Botia kubotai
TTTCTGTACACAGGAGTGTAACGTCTGCATGGCATATTTCAAACAGATGAAGCGACTCTACAAACAGTCAAATGTCAAACAAACATTTATATACCCGTTAACAAACTGCTGTTTTACCAACATAACAAAACTGTGCATGACGTAAATTGTAAACAGTAAAGCTTTTGATGATGATGTTCAAGAAATGGTAGTGGAGCTTGTGTGTGTGTGTGTTGGTTCTCTAGTTCCCCTCTGTCATGTAATATCCCAGTTTGGCCAGACTCATCTCTCTCCGCAAGCGCATCACCTCCCAAAACATCTGTTGCACTGCGGTAAGAGGACCGCACAGAAATTACAGCAAAAAAAAAAAAGGAGCAGCATTTCACATTTTTAAATTAGATGGGTAACTAACCAGATAACTAGTTAACTAGACTAAACTCTGAGTTTTAATTTCAGGCAGCTGGATCAGAGACAATCATTCAGCTCTGTGATCGACTTACCGTCCTGTCTGACGAGCCCCTGCTGGATGTATCTGATGTAGGTGAAGAAATTACACACAGCTGTGATCTGTGGGAGGAGAATATTAGCAGGTTATTCTGGTTATGAACTCATGTACTGGTGACCTGGTTAGTGAATCAGATTATGAATGTGACACATACTCGTGCTCTACTGGTGGGAGATATATAGTAGAAATTTTCTTGATCTCCCAGTTTGATGCGATGCCGGCAGGGGCGGGACATGCCGCTCAACGCACACTTGCTGTTTGAGCAGAGGACGACATTGGTCAATAGAACTGTCAATCATCTCAATTCACCTATAACGAATCACTCTAACGGCCAACGACACACAAACAAAGCAGAAAGACGTGTCCAACATGTCAACAAACACAGAAAACCTGTTTCCTAAACACTGCCACAATATGTTTAACTGTCTAAAACTTTGTGAAAGCAAGAGTTTAAAGCTGCAATC
This sequence comes from Botia kubotai, assembly GCA_036877585.1. Taxonomy (NCBI): domain Eukaryota; kingdom Metazoa; phylum Chordata; class Actinopteri; order Cypriniformes; family Botiidae; genus Botia; species Botia kubotai. The sequence goes on from JAZGTI010014511.1 coordinate 949, forward strand.
CATAACTTTGGCCATCTCTGTCTGATACATAAAACTGCAGGTTTCTGACATTTCCCAGCAAATCAGACCTGATTAAAATGATCTTGGAGTCACTTACGTTTCTATGGGCGCCCGGCAACCACTGTGGAAACCACCCCAAATCAAACCGTGATTACAGAATAATTAAAGCCTGATTTCCCGATCACAAAGCAATTCGCTTCAATTAATGTGCGTCGCCCCTGATGAAAGCAGGAATTAAGGAGTCTTGCATGCATCAGAACTAAAAATGCGTTTAGCTGCTTTCTCAAAAGCAGGAGCCAGGTGGAGCGGTTGCCATGGAGATGAGCATGCATGGACATGTGCAACCGAAATTGGTTCTTGTAAGTGAGCCAAAGGCCTGTCCTCAAAGTTCTGCTCCGTGACTTACTTGGGTCCTTCACACTCGGTGGTCTTAACCGTGGGTACGGTTGACATGGCGACAGGCTCAATAGTGAGAGAGTTGTTCTCCACGGCACTCTGAACAGATTTCGACAACTAAACAGAGACATATAAGACAGGGAGAAAAGTCAGGGAGAGAAGTGTGAGCACAGCAAACGCTCACAGACAAACACACACACACACACCTCAGGGCTGGTGAATGACAGGCACGGCCCAATGTCTTCTGTGTAAACCCTGCTGAGGAACGCTGAGGAACGATCTAAACCGGGCGACTCCTTCCACGAGAGGAACTCAGCAAACAACACAGAGTCCAGCTAAATGAAAGAGACACATCCGTTTATCCTTCATAATTAATGTCACGTCATTCCTTCATTTTTGTTGTGTCTCGCCCAGTCTTCTCAGAAAGACCACAGTTCTGTTTGGTGCAACTAATGATGCATCAATAAACAAAATTATCCAATAATAGCATTTTTAAAACTTTTCTGAACCCTTAAAGACTAAAGCCATGGAAACCTGCCAAGCAGTTACCTGGCAACAGTAAGGCCCTGGCAGCAGGGTTCAGAGGTCAGACAGACAGTACCACAGAGAGGAGAGACTGCAGAGACAGAAACAGAAAGAAAGAGCCTCAGTGACACAGATAGAAGAACACAGGAGCAGTGGAGAAAAGCCAAAGATCAGCCAAAATTCAGCCAAAGATCAGCCAAACATCAGCCAAAACATTAGTCACACAGCAGTCAAAATTCAGCCAAAGATCAGCCAAACATCAGCCAAAACATTAGTCACACAGCAGTCAAAATTCAGCAGAAGATAAGCCAAAATTCAGCCAAAGATCAGCCAGAAGATCAGCCAAAATTCAGCCAAAGATCAGCCAGTGTACAGTTAGGCAGTGACAGGATGTGGGAGTCAGCACCTCTCGGTCCTCCTGCTGGGGTGTTGCTGTCGGCTCTGGCTGGAGCTGCAGGGCTCCGCTGGCGCTCTTATTGCGCGTGTGGCCCCGAAAGGCCCGAATGGACCCCGGCGACAGCAGCTGAGGGTGGAGCTGCGGGTTCGGGGCGGAGGGAGTGGAAGTCAACACCAGCGTCTTCAGAGCCGAGACCTCCACCTGCAGGACGTCAATCTGAGAGAGAGCACGTGAATGAGAGAGAGACAGAGAGAGAGAGAGAGAGAGAGAAAGAGAGAAACAGAGAGAGAGAGAGAGGAAAAGAGAGAGAGAGAGAGAGAGAAAGAGAGAGAGAGAGAGAGAGAAAGAGAGAAAGAGAGAGAGAGAGAGAGAAAAAGAGAGAGACAGAGAGAGAGACAGAGAGAGAGAGAAAAAGAGAGAGAGACAGAGAGAGAGACAGAGAGAGAGAGACAGAGAGACAGAGAGAGAGAGAGAGAAAGAGAGAGAGAGAGAGAGAGAGAGAAAGAGAGAGAGAGAGAGAACAGAGAGAGAAAGAGAGAGAGAGAGCACCTTGCCCTGAGCTTCTTTGAGCTGTTTTTCAGCCGTAGCTTGTTTCACATTAGCTTCACGCACCATCTTATGAGCCTCCTGGAAATGAGACACACATGCGCATCACTTCCTGTACCGCACACACATTTATCTAAACACACTGTGTAGGTTTTGAATATAACGCTTACGATCATTTCTACAGATTAACCTTAAAATGAAACTTTTATTAACTTGTATATGTAAAAAAATGTTAGCCTTTGAGAATGTCACATTGTTTAAAAGCAGCGTTACAGTAAATATGACAAGTTTCATATGTGGATTATGTCACATGTACATGCATAAATTTGGCACTCTACATGATTTCAGGCTTATTATCCTTACAGGGACTCTTGGTTTGTGTGCAAAACCTGACCACACACACACACACACGTCAGTCTTCCCCAAACTGATACACAATAGTCTTCTATTGTTTATTATCATTCAGCGTCAATCATCTTTCTGTCTGCTGTCAGTGATGTCATGCGAAGCCCCGCCCACCTCAAACAGACTGGCAGTTAGTTCCTCCAGTTCCTGCTCCAGTTGATTCCTGATGTGAGCGAGTCGGACACACTCCTCGTCCTTCAACTTCAGCTCCTAAACACAGAATGAACACAACCAAATGACATCAGACCAATTCAATCAGAATAAAACACAACTGAATGAATCAGATGGAATATGTTGTACTTTCTGGGCGGCATCCAACTGGTCCCGGAGGAACTCTGTTCCCTTCTCTTTGATCTCCATAGAGGAACTGTGCAGGCGGGACATGTTGTATGCGTCTCGTCTCTTTTTGGCTGTCTCCTCTGGGGTCAGCTTGTCCCTCTGTCCCCCATCACCCCCCAGCCCGCTCCGATACGAATCCAGGTTCAGGTCCAGGTCTACCAACCTGCAGGAAAACAGTGGGTAAGATTCCACCTTTCATTCATAAGTCCCAAACCCTGTAGCACTTTCTCAGAATCCCTTTGGAAAACTTGGATTGGTTTCACATTAGTATTCCCATGGGAATTCTGTACCTCTTTACACTGTTACTTAAACAGGAGAATGACGTGATGAAAGCGTGACGCTCACAGACTCTTACAGCGTCATCGCTACACTTCCACATTACAGATGGATGACAAAACTTTAGGGCGTTTTTGTAACTTTTTGCCCTCCTCGTAACCGCGACATTTCCCGTTCGCGCTCGCCGCCCTTACCCTCACTGCGCTCGGCTACTAGACTCTCCGCGACCCGCGGTCACCGCGCCCGCATCCGCCCGCTGACATCAACACGAAGAATGTTACAATGTTGCAAGAGTTAAAAGTCGCCGCTTCGCTTCCTGAAATAAACCGTGAGAGGATCTCCGGTGTTCTCCGGTGTGTTCCGCCTCACGGACGCGTCAGAGTTCCTGCGAGCGTCGCGCTGTTGCGGTTTGACACCCGCTGAGACCGAGCAGGAACATGTCAATCAGGTCACGTGACGCGCCGGAGGCGTCCACCAATCACGTGACGCGTCCCAAACAAATTCCGTAGGGTGCAGCAACCTCAGTTTAACTGTCCTGTTCTTTTAATCATCTTATTTTATACCTTTAATACATTATATTACATTTACTTTGGCACAAAACTGGATGCGTCTTTAGTTTATGTATGTATAAACACTTATGACATCATATATCACAGAATTTAGGTGTCAGACTTTCATAAATAAGGGTAAATAATATTGTGTGTTTATGAGTGTGTGTGTGTGTGTGTAAGAGTTTTGTATGTGTGTAAGGATTATTATTAAACCCCCCTCCAGTGTTTCATAATACAACAATTTTAATGGAAAACAGATTACCAGTCAAATGACCAGTACAGTTTACATCTCCAGTCTCTCTCCAAGCTCAGTGGACATGTTATAACACTGGTATGCTATTTTGGTACAGGAAAATGTTGGTACAGTTTGCAAATACAAACAGTCTTTATGTCTTTAGAGATTTTCTCAGTGGACTGCAATGCATTCTGGTTGTTTTGCTGGCTCATTTGAGTTGCCACGCAAAGCTTATGCTAAATTATGCAGCTACTTAAACTTATTAATTTTGCATGTGTTCGGATTTGTGCAGTCACTATAGGATCTACAGTATTAATAATAATATAAACATGTTTAAATTAACATACAGCAACATGCAATCATAGGTCTAATTAAAATTCATCAGCGACGGCCTTGGATTGGTTAGCCGCCTACAAATAAATTAATACTAATGATCTCACTAATATATAATTCATGAGCACGTCTCCGCCATAGTAAAGTAAACTGGATCAAATCTAATAGTAGAAGTGAGACATGGAGATCAGCGCGCTGAATCTAGTCTGTACTGTGTTCTTTGACTTGGAAACAACCGGTCTGGGTATGTAAAATTAACCTTTATTAAAACTATTAAATTAATTTCAAATGAGCGTGAAATGAGTAAGTTTACACTTACTAAGCCGCCTATCTAGACAGCACTGGAGGATCGTTGTCTATGAACCCTACTTCAGCAGCATTTTTGAGCATCATAATTGTTACGATGGTTGTGACCAGTTAGATGTGCTGGACGACACCTGGTCTCTCTGACTCATTTGTGACGCTTGTTGTTCCGCAGGACCCTCGTGTGATATCGTGCAGCTGGCCGCAGTGAGTGGAGATCACACGTGTAATCTCTTCATGGTTCCTCGTTGCCCGATGCAGCCCGGGGCGGCTCGGGTCACGGGTTTCAGGGTGAGCCGTCACCGCCTGTTTCTCCACCGCAAGCCGGTGCTCACCAACTCCCTCCGAGAATCCCTGGTCTCTTTCATAACCTTTCTTCAGATGTTGGGTCGCCCCCTGCTGGTGGGCCACAACATCCGCAGGTTTGACTGTCAGGTTTTGCTCCGAGCTCTGGATGAGTTCGACCTGAGGGCAGATTTCCAAAAAGGACTTTCTGGATTCGTGGACACGCTTCCTTTGGCCCGACAGCTTCTTAAAGACACTGGAGTCCAGAGCTTCAAGCAGGAGAACCTGGTGAAGACCCTGTTGGGCGTTTCTTATGCAGCCCACAATGCGCTGGAGGACGTCCAAGCTCTGCAGAAGCTCTTCTGGGCTCTGAGACCCACAGCCAGTCAGATCCAGAAGCAAATCTTCACTCTGGACTCACTGGCCCTGTAACAGTCGGACCTTCAGAACCGAGCAGTTTATCTGACCGCTTTAAACAAGCAGTGTTCATCACAGAACCATCTTAAAACATAAATGTACGATACAGCTGGTCTCAGATCAGAAGCACAGGTCATCTGAATTCAAAACATTACTTTCATGTATACCAGTATAAGCTTTATTGCTAGTTGTTTATTTTGATTGTGAAGATTATTTTAAAATGAAATATTTTGCATGGAAAATGTATTTTTTCCGTTCTTCAATAAATATATTTAAATGCACCTTTTTTATTGTTGTTTATACTAAAGCAAAAAGATGAGAGGCAATGCTATTTTGACTGTATTCACAAAACATATTTTGCATTTTCTGATCTGCGTGGACAAAACAAGAAAACAATGTGTCATTTTAAAGATTGTTTTATGAGATATTTCTGTCATTGGAAAGATCAAGACTGTAACAAACACGTTACATATTCTCAAATGAAGTATTATAGAATGTGTGTAACAGCACTCGATTAACCACAACTGGTTAACGCCCAGTTACACAGCAATAATGAATGGAGAATGTTACCTTTGTCCGGGAAACCTGTTGGATAAGTTAAAGTTATTAAACTAGTAAGAATTAAACGTGTGACACGGTAGCAGCAATACTGAACTGCTTTTATTATGGGTTACATAAACAAACCATTATCACATATTACCATTCCAGTCATTCCATCATCCAGTACATGCGCTCATCCCATAATACTTCAAAATAGCATCTGATAGCTCTTTAAAATATATAAATAATTCTGGGTTTCTGCAAGACATCTGGGTGTTAAAAACAGCAAACAAACTTCATGAAAACGTCCAGCATTGTTTGTGCTCCTCACACTGCTAGTGCAAAAACTAACTACAGTAATAAATCACAACCGCAGTGAAATGAAAGCGTACAGTCACAAACACAAACACAGTTTTACACGTGTGATATCTGAGGTTACAGCGTTAATATCACATCATAAAACCTGCAGCTGTTTGTTCTGCAAATAGTTCAGTGAACTAATAACTAACTAAATCAAAACCATCAAACTGTTTTTATATTCTCTACTGAAGAGTTTATCAACAGTAACAATATGAAAAATTGTGATTTTAAAAAGACAAATTCATCTAAAAGTCATTTTTACCAGATCTGATTCACATTATTGTAAAGAGTAAAAATGTTCTCCAGATGGGTTTTTATTTTTTGGTCTGTGCAAAAGGTATTTTAACATGTCCTTATGCAAAAATGTGAAATGGTGAATATTAATATTATTGTTTAATATGAATGTGTAATTTTTCTTGTGAAACATCTGCAGCTCAGGAGAAATCATGCATTCATGCATTTTCTACATTATTAACTTGTGTGTTAAAATCATAAAACATTCACTATTTTTTCAACACATGCTCCTGGTCTTCTGTTGAACATATAATAAGGATAATTAAAGATTCTATATAATAATTCTAATAAAAGATTTCTTCTCGTAATATCATTATTCTGAGGAAAACAGTCTCCATGATCTTTAAACCACTGCAGATATTTAGGCATTATTTCTAAAAGTGCTCGAGTTTTTGGTAACGATGTAACATCTTTCATTTAGAACATGAACAAACATTATTATATTAAACTATTGTTTGTTCCCCCTAGATCCTCACTGTGCTGGATTCATAGGACTGTTTGTCCGACACTGTAAACTCACATTACAGGTCTGATGTCAGAAATATGTCACATTACAGCAGTTACATCTTAACTGTACGTTAAAACTGACACATCTTTCAAACATGCACAAACATTTGAATGTGTCAGAACCTCACTCATAATTAGAACTACTTTATTATTATTTATGTTTAGTTTTTTGGTAAGCATAGCCATTTTAACTGTAAACATGATCATAATATGTGTTATCCAGACCAAGAAATGGTCATTTGTCATGCGATTTTCTGGAAAAACATGATGATTTTCACCAAAACATGATTGTACATTAGCCCAAAACATACGTGAAAATTATTTCTATTGTAAATTTGCTTCACCAGCTCGATCAAGACAAAACAGATGGGCGCAGGAAGTGTGTGTACACTTTTCCTACAGTAAGCAGCAGGCCCGGAACATGGTCACGCCTGATGATGATGATGTCACCTGAAGAGAGACGCTCTCATTGGCCGAGATGAAAAGCACAGAGCCTCTCCTCAGAGTGATGTCAGAGAGGGCAGCGGTCGAGGTGGCGACCGCCTCTCCTTCAATAACCAACAGAATTCCGGCAGATTCCAGCGCGCGCACCGTGTACTGCTGCACTGAGGCAGGGATCTACACACAACAACAGATACACATGAGTTTGTTGATCTCTCTGGAGGTCTCTGAGATTCAGATATGACTCTGTGTAGCTCTAAGGGAAAATCGTACGTCCCATCACAGTTTGTGGTAATAATCATTTAATTAGGACTGTACGCCGCACCTGTATTCTCATGACAGTGAAGTCTGCCACAGGTGGGTCGTAGAGGTAGACGCAGGGGTCCGAGTTGTCCCGCACACAGGGGAAGATTTTGGCACTGGCTGGAGCTGGGCTGTAATTCAGCATCTCACACAGTGTGTCCACGTCAATGTATTTGGGAGTGAGTCCAGCACGCACAGTGTTATCCGAGCACGCCATACACTCCACACAGTCTACAGTATAACGAGAGAGATGAAGACACACGACTGTTAACACTCATCAGATCTCACAGTAGAGAACGTGGTGTGTGGTGACCTCTGACCTCCTGAGAGATAGGCATGAGGTTCATTTGCTCCCAGAAACATGGCCTGGCCCGGCTGCAGCACAATCCGGTTCAGGAAGTAGATGGAGAAACAGCCGATATCCCCCGGATACTGGGAATGTAACCGTAGCAACAGTTCTCCATTACTGCCTGACGTGTCTCTGCCTGCAGCCTCTGGAACAAAAGAACAAGTGAGAACTTAACCAGAACAGATCAAAGAGCCGTCACTAAACAAGAGGTCTCCAGTCCATGTTCCTGGAGGTCCACGGATCTGCAGAGTTTAGCTCCAGTCTACTCCAACACACCTGCCTGGAGTCCCAAAGACCTTAAATCAGCTGCTTCAGGTGTCATTCATCAGAGCTGGAGATAAACTCTGCAGAGAGACATCTCCCCGGAGACAGACATACATTTTAATATCTCCAGATCAAACAGATTCATCAAAAAACTGTGTGAAATCCTCATTTCTTCTCACCCTCCTCTGAGATTCGTTTAACCAGCATGTTCAGCTGATCGACTAACAGTTTCTTCTCACAGCTCATCATGTGTAAGAAACATTTCTTCAGCGCGAGAGATGTTCTTCCAGGATCTCCTCCAGCGTTCCTCAGCTCCTCAGCCGCTTCATTCCCCACCAGAGCACGGAACTCCGGGACATCTGACCAACATTCAGAAGCTCTTTTCATGCTGACCACACATCCATATTTTATCTTCTTTAGTTTAAAGCAATGATTTTGTGTCCGTCGATCGTTAAACACTCACTTTTGAGGAAGGCCTTTATTTCCTCCTCCGGGCGAAAGCCACAGAGACCTTCAAACTGTGTGAGGGCGATGGCCATCTCAGGCTTGTGGTTACTGTCCGGATAATGTTCCGGAAACTCCGCATGGAGTCTAGCAGCCAATTCCTGCCGAGAACAACAACAGACAATTAAACCACTCAGTGAAGATCATGTAAAGTCACGGCACTTTGGACAAGTAACTTTTTTATGTGTTAACTTGTTAGTAAGTAAATTTCATGGGACATGATTATGGGAACTGTTTAGTGTCACGGTATTAAGCTCTGATACATCATCTGTAGGGGAAACAATCTCTAATCTTACCCTGTTGGGATGTGCCTGGATGGACAGCGCAGTGTTGACAGACAGCACTTTGAAGAGGAAAGGTAGCTGCCCATGGAACGTGTCCTTGACCTTTGACCCCAGGCATTCTGGGAAATCCGCAATCCACTGACCCAGGGTATTCTGGGATATCCTGTTGTCTTTGATGAGAGCATCACCTTTGGGATGGGCACCCATCCAAAGCTTGAGGGAAGATGACACTCATGTCATGGTGAGAAAAAAACTGGGATTTCGAAAACATTACACATTTCATCTTAATGATGGTTATACAACAAAACATGTGAACAAGTGTTGAAAGTAAACTCTGCATTGTTGATTTATTAATAGCTGTGCGACAAAGTAAATATCAAAGTGGCATTTACTGCAAGCTGCTATTTACAGTCAATTATTGTGTTATACAACGTGTATGACACTGTACATCTTTAAGAAAAGGCATCATTTGTGTCACATCTTGTTCAAAACATCATATGTTTTGAAAAGCGGATTTGAGGATGAGTTTTTGAGGATGATCTGTACCTCTGCATAGGCTTTATCATCCTCTATGACGGCCTGAGGGTCTCCACCGACCAGCAGCCTCGCAACCTCACTGCCCATACCCGCCTTACCCCAGGCATAGTTCTGCACCACACAGCACAAAGGAAACACTGCGAAAACACAATGAAAATAGCGCCAAGATCTTTGATAACATGCGAAAACAGCCCAATGGAAATATCAAGAGACTCGACGCGATGATACAACACATTGACAGATTAATGTCAAATGTTACTCGTGAGAAACGCTTACACACTCAAAATACAGCATCAGAAGGGAGACGCTAAAGACTCAACCCGTGCAAACATTAAGCTCGAGAACGACAACACAGCTGCTTCTGTCTTAATCCCACACACTGTGGTTTATGTGTGTCATTAATGTAAAGAAACGCGTACATGAAAGATTGAACAGACCTCTCACTTCCGCCATGTCTGCGACGTTGACGACCACTGCGTGTGACGCCAACCAATCACAAGCCTTCACATATGAATAGCTTTTACTATTCCTGTTGTAATAACGTGGTAATAATAATGAATAATGCCAACAGTAGAATACCAGTAGTTAATTAACATTTAACAATAACACACATCGTAACAGAAAGGAACGGCAATTAAAATGAATAAATGCTATTTAAAATGAATAAATGTAAAATGCTCTCCCATTTGTAGGTAGCTTTGTGTAAACGCTTGCTTAATAAATTACACACATGTATATTACATATTACATATATACATATATGTACGCGCAGAACACGTGTGTAAGATTTATTGAAAAACAGTTGAGATGACGTCAGAGCCGTTCTCCCGCGCACGCGCGTCACGCACCCAGTACGGAAGTGTCGAGCAGAAACACTGCAGCGATCGCGGGTCCGGTACCGCTCAGTTCGGTGTCTACAGGCGGATAAAGCCAGTACAGAATGTCGGGATTCGACACAAACCCGTTTGAAAACCCAGTCGACGTCAATCCCTTCCAGGTAGGACAGAGAGCGTGTCTTCCGCTGTGTTCGTGCTGGAGTTTAAAGAGAGGTTTCGGGTGATCGCGGTGGAGATGTGGGTCGGAATCGGTTCGGATGGGCTGTTGACGGGTCGTGGTGTGTGATCCAGTTGATGGTCTGTGTTGGAGATGTGACAGTTAAAGGGTGTGGATGTGACAGACGCGGGCCACAGCGCCACTTCTGTTCTGTTGACACTTCATGTCACAGTGTGTCGGTGTAACAGAGCTTTTGTGTACCTCTCTTCTGTTATTTAGTCTCTTTGAGGCCATTTCACCATTTACACGTGTGCACTCAACGCACAAGCATCAGCTAAACGTTTTAGCCCTCTTGCAGTTTATTAAAATAACATGACAAATATATATATGTCAAAGTTCTGCTGTAAATCACACATGCTGTTTATCACTGGAGTCACTTTTTCAGATACCTAAAAATATATGAATCAAAGTTTTATGACATCTCTGACTCTTTAAACGGATTTTTTTTGCTGTAAACTGAACTTCCACAATTGTCACACGTACAGTATTTAATGTAAAGTTGTGCTTATTTTATTTAAACAACTAGAGGGATCGTTATTATTATTGAATGTAAATAAAACAGCCTCAGTCAAGCGTTATAAATGAGCCTCCAAATAAAAGGTTGAATGTATGATATAAGCCGTTTACAGGAAGTCAGTTGTGGTTTGCTTGCTCCACACTGAGCAAATATTAGAGTCGCTTCCTGTCGCGAGCTGCTGCTGAACATGAGATGTCACGCGTGATGAGATGATGCGCAGTGAAGATTAGCAGTGAAAGTTCTCCTGATGAGTCCCACAGATGGATCCACGCTGTGATTATTTAATGCTATTAATAAGCAAAAAGCCATTTAATAATGTAAGTGAATTGATTGAGTTTTTATGATTGTGTCGTGTCTCTGCAGGATCCGTCCGTCACTCAGGTGACAAACTCTGGAATCGAGCATGGTGAACAGTTTAATTCGTTCCCTGACAGTTCCGCGGTAAGTCTGCAGTCTGCCCCGCCTTAACTGCTGTAACAACCAATCAGATTGCAGACCAGCTGCAGAGTTTGACAGCTTTAAGCAAGTTACAGGCTGAGCTGTGTCTAATGACAGTGCTTGTATTTGTCAGGGGACCACCGTACCGGTATCCACCATACCCTCTCAACCGGCTGTCCTGCAGCCGTCCACAGAGCCCAGTCCAAAGGTCAGCACCTCACACACACACACACACACACACTGAAACTCTGCAAAAGACTCTAACAGAACAGCCTCTGTCCGCGCAGACCAGAGCTGCAGCTGCGCAGGCCGACCTGCTCAAACAGCAGGAGGAGTTGGAGAGAAAAGCAGCCGAGCTTGATCGACGAGAGCAGGAGTTAAAGAACAGAGGAGCTTCCACAGGTAACACACACACACACACTCCCAGAATGACACACACTGTATCCCAGAATGCAACGCTGCGAGTGTGTTTGATTGGACTGCCAAAGCCATTTAGTTTTGACGGCGCGTGACAACACGTTGCACGGTACATCTTTGTTGCATGCTGCTTGCTACATTTGTCAGCTGCATTGTTGCTTGTGTCTGACGAGCTCCTGCAAAGGATTGTGGTACTCTCTCGTCCCCTCAGGCAAAGAGAACAACTGGCCTCCCCTTCCCAAAAGTTTTCCCATCAAGCCGTGTTTCTACCAGGACTTCTCCGAAGAGATTCCACAGGAGCACCAGAGAATCTGTAAAATGCTGTATTACCTGTGGATATGTGAGTTAAACGAGCTCGTCTCCTTAATTTCACATAACTGCTGCTGAGCACAACCATCAACGCGTGTATCAGAATTATGTTGCTTTCTGAATAGTTCGTTGTATTGTTGGTTAGTATCGCTGCACATTCTTCAGCGGTCACATGGAGGGTCATGTGACCTGTGATGCGTTGCGTGTCTCTCTGCAGGGCATTGTGTGACGCTGTTTCTTAACGTTCTGGCGTGTCTGGCTGAATTCACCACCAGCGCAGCGGCAGGCATGGACTTCGGCCTGTCCATCGTCTGGTTCATTCTGTTCACACCCTGCTCCTTCCTCTGCTGGTACCGACCCGTGTATAAAGCCTTCAAGTGAGTCTCTGCTAGAATGACTCCAGATGAAGTTTCCAGGCATCAGGCGTGATTCTGACGGGCTGCTGCAGGAATCGGATTCATGATCTGATTTGTGTGTTTATCTGTTTCAGGTGTGATAGCTCCTTCAATTTCTTCTTCTTCTTCTTCATTTTCCTCGCTCAAATCGCCATCTACATCATTCAGAGTGTGGGGATCCTTCACTGGGGGAACAGGTACACACACACACACTCTCTCACACACACACACACACACACACACACACACTCTCACGCACACACACACACACACACTCTCTCACACACACACACACACACACTCTCACACACACACACACTCTTTCTCACACACACACTGTCTCACACACACACACTCTCACACACACACACTCTTTCTCACACACACACTGTCTCACACATACACACACACACTCTCTCACACACACACACACACTCTCTCACACACACACTTTCTCTTGTCTTCTTAAGATCTTTATAGAAGTTTCTTCCTCTGTGTCTCTCTCTCTCTCTCTGTGTCTCTCTCTCTCTCTGTGTCTCTGTGTCTCTCTCTCTGACAGCGGTTGGATCGCGGCTGTGTCAGTGG
>JAZGTI010014512.1:0-14052 GCA_036877585.1 Botia kubotai
ATCTTCAGTTAGGTTCATCATGGTGAAAAGCTCTCTTAGGATGTTCATTCGGTATGTATCTTCAGGTTCTGTAGAGAACGTTTTCGTGATTCACTGTTTTCTGGCAGGTATCTGGAACGCTCAGAGGGCTCTATGGAGTTTAATTCCACTGCATGCAAGGAGCTACGACAGGAAATCACAGATGTGAAAGTTCTGACCATGTGAGTGTGTCTTTCAGCTATTGGACGGTGTCTGTGTATGTGAGCGAGCGTTCCGGTGGGAGTCAGATTTTCTGATGAAAATCTCATCTCGAAGGACCAACCCTGTGAAGAACAGCTATTTAAAGAGGATAATATCTGTTCAAGAACATCTTCTCCCTTGCTCTGCTCTTCTCACATTATTGGTGCCTGCTAAAAAAAGCATCACTGTTGCTAGTATATACTTAAGGACTGGGTACTTGTCTTCTAAACATCAAATTATTAAACAACATCCCACACTGTTTGTATGATGAACCTGACAGATATCTCAGATCATGTGGATCGGTCGGGTGACATATGCTGTTTATTTCTAATCAATCAAATTGACGTACTCGCTCAAAGCCATATACATGGACCAGAAAATCTTAGGTTTGGGTATTTCTCACCTGGGTCAGTAAGCAGCCACCTAGCAACCACTTTACAATACCCTAGCAACCACAAAACAGCAACATGGCAACCAGCCAGAACATCTTGGATCATGATTTGGGTGTGTGTGTTTGATTCAGGGTGAAGACATCAGAATTGTTTGAGAGGTGGAGAAACCTTCAGGCGTGTAAGTGGGAGCAAAACAAGGAAGAGATAGACAATTTTAAGTAAGTACACAATCCTTTGACACACCCATGTTTCCTCTGTTGTTTTATTCTTTGTCTTAATCTAATAATATCATCTCTCTCTTTGTCCAATAGGATTTCTTTGTGATAAGAAAGTAGTGATGTCATATCTCTCTGTATCCAATAGGATTCCATAACAAAGTAATAATATCATCTCTATTGTCCAATAGGATGTCTCTGTCACGATGCTGCAATGCCCCCTCCTTCCTGTTTACAACAAAGAGAAACACTCCCTCTGGTACTAAGCTGCGTTATGAGGTTGATACAAGTGGAATCTTACACATCAGCCCCGAGATTTTTAAAATGTTCCCCAATGTGAGTGAGAGATGTTTTAACTCAAGTTAAAATCCTTAACTGCTATAGTTAGTTAAATAGTTAATTAGTATTAACTAATAGTTAATTTATCCTTTAGAATTAAATCCAGATTATGACAAGATTCAAGTAGGAGTCGTGTGTGGTTTTTGGACTTGTAGACTAGGTAAATTGAAATGGGTGGATTAATACCTGCATCTGATGAGTCACACACACACACACACCCTCACACACTTATAAGGACTCTGCCTAACATTACGAATCAAGCATCCTTAAGTAGCTGTATCACGACAAGTGTTACCTAGCAACCTACGCAGTGATCACACCCTGGAAACCTTATGCCTGCAACAGTTGCCTGGCAACCATCTTCCAGCAATCCTCCCTCTCTCTAATCACATTTGAGTCTCTCCTGTCCTGTTTCTGAATATATTCTCTGCTGTGACTGCAGGATATGCCCTATTCCAAATCCCAGTTCAAGAAATGTGCCGTAATTGGTAATGGAGGCATTATTAAAAACAGCAAGTGTGGACGAGAGATTGACGCAGCTGACTTTGTCTTCCGGTAAAATGCTACACTGTCGTCTTTGTTTGTGTTGGTTTATATAGAGACTTTTTGCTTAGATTTAGACAGCTTTTTTGACCAGCTATACCCAAGTATGCAAGAAATTTGTTGCCAGTTTAGGACGTTCCTAAAGTGCACATTTACACACACAAACAAAGTAAAATACAAATCAAAACTAAAATGACAAACCTAATGACAAGAGCGCTAAATCTAACAGAGCATTGTAGTGACATAATGCAGTTATAGTTCAGTGAGACATCTGGACAATCCAGGTTAATATACACTAATATAAACTCTCTCTCTCTTTTCAGATGCAATATTCCACCCATCTCAGATTTGTACAGTGAAGATGTGGGATCCAAGACTGATCTTGTCACCATAAATCCCAGCATTATAACTGAGAGGTACACAGACACAAAGACATGCGCGCACACACACACACACACACACTTTTACTAAGCTAAGCTAATGTATGTAAAAATGATCTAAACCGACTACTATATGATCATTTAGAAATACACTCGGTTTCAATGTTGTATATGTAAATGTTATTTCTACATGTAATGTACACATACACATTGTATAAATTAAGTGTAAACAAATTGTATAGATTTCGTGCATGACCCCCCCACCCTCAAAAAATCCATGAAGCCTTCATTTTCGTGATCATTCTTAGGATTATTAAAATCAGCTTGCATTGTGATATTATTGTCATGGCAGTTAATGAAATAATAATTGTTACTGTCTTTCTCTCTATCTCTCTATTTCTGGTTATTTACCAGGTTCCAAAAATTAGAAAAATGGAGAAAACCATTTTACGATGTTCTCCAGAACTACGAAAACTCGTCTGTTGTTTTGCCTGCGTTCTACAACACAAGAAACACAGATGTGTCGTTCCGTGTCAAATACATGCTCGATGACTTTGAGTCTGCACGTGGTGTATTTTTCTTCCACCCGCAGTACCTGCTTAACGTGCAGCGTTTCTGGGCCGTGCAGGGCGTGCGCGCCAAACGCCTCAGCAGTGGCCTGATGCTGGTTACCGCGGCGATGGAGTTATGCGAAGAAGTGCATCTCTACGGCTTCTGGGCGTTTCCCATGAACCCCTCTGGTATCTTTATAACACACCATTACTATGACAACGTCAAGCCCCGCCCCGGGTTCCACGCCATGCCGTACGAGATCTTCAACTTCATGCACATGCACGCTCGCGGCATTGTGCGTGTGCACACGGGTCCCTGTAGGTGAAACGCTGAAGCTGTCGACCTGCAATCTGATTGGTCGGTTTTGTAGAGCTCCTCCTATTCAGTGGCGTTATGGGACTCTGACTTAAGCATCGCCGCCTTAAAGGCCAGACATTTTACTCATTTACGATATTGTGTCAGGACAGAAAATGGTACTATCGTATTTCCTGTTGATTTTCTGTAGCGGTGTTGTATTTGTGTATCAGATAACACGTGCATTAAACTACACTAAAGCTTGAGATGAGGTTGAACAAATTATGTCTTACTGGTTAAAACATTTATGTATATGGTGAATGCTTGTACATGTGAATTGCACAGGTTCTGAAATAATAAGTCAAACTTGTGTAATAATCACAACACAACTCTATATGTTAAGGAATGATTTTACAGTCTATTGTCTATACAGTCTTTCTCAGACAAAACCTATGATTGTACAAAATCTATGAGGTTTCAGTGTTTTATAAATCGACTGGTCATGTTTCTATAACACTGAATCTTTATGTCCGCTTCATGTTATCAGGTGGCTTGTATATGATATTGTGATAACCGTGTGATTTTAAAACTTTACAAAGACATCATGTTCAGCTGCACTGAAATGGCGCAGATTTCTGATTTATTTGATTTTTGAACATTTCTCCTCTGTTTTTTTATTTTTCGTATTATTGAGCTTGATCTTTTTGTGTGAAACTGTCACTGTTTTGACAATTCAAAGGCACAATTATATGTCAAGCCAATAAAACCCACAAACCTGCTTTTATGACCACCAACACTTTTTTCAGAACGAGCTTTTTAGTATTTTTATGTTATTTTTAGAGTCACAAATACCTAGCTACCCATCTCTCTCTCTCTCTCTCTCTCCCTCGTTCACTCACACATATCCAGTGCTGGTGTCAGGTTTTGATCCAGTGGTAAATAATTGATTAGTTTCAGAGGTTAATCAGTGTTAATCAGATGAACATAGTTTGATTTCTCTGGACTTCCCCTCCTTTACCTGCACACACACACACACACACACACGCACACACACATGTAAAGGCTGTTTTTGTGTTTCATGTTCAGTCATAAATGCAGGCCTCTGATGCTTTATAGATAAAAGATGTGATGATTTCTAGAACTTAGTGTGTTGAGTTGGTGGAAATCTACATGTAATTCTGCTATAGAATCAGGAGTTAAATAATAACATGTTGCTTCTCAGAAACGTCTTATTCTGTGTCTCATTCTTTGGTGACCTTACAGATTTAATTTTGTTTTTGTCAAGATAAATGCTTTCCCCCAAACATTCTTTGGTCAACTTTGATGAAGATGATGTATATATAAATACATTTGGAATTACTGATGGATTGCTTTATGAAATATCATTTCACAACAACTATATTGCTCATACAGTCATGGTTGAAATTAATTGTTCAATTAATTAAACTATTACTACATAAAAATACTATGGAAACTTCACTATGGTTACTAGTCACCATAGTTAATAGTTACTATGGAACCAATGGCTAATTTTTACTAAAACATATTTTGTAATGTCATTGCTGTTTGGCTAAAGTGGAGTATTGAACAATCAGCAACAATGCGTGTCATAGATTCTGTTACTTCCAGACATTTTGGAAAATTAAATATATTCCACATACAAAAGCTCTCTCTCTCTCTCTCTCTCTCTCTCTCACGCACACACACACACAAAATGACAACAAGAGTGTCAAATGTACGTATACACGGACGGTTGACGTGTTTGTTGTCTCTGCAACAGGCTGTTTAAGGAAGGGTGAATTATTTAACACGCTTAATTATGTGCGTTGCTGTGCACAGCACATACAGAGCTGTGCACTGTGACAATGCGCGATGTCTCCTCCTGCTGGTCATTTTGTTACCGGCGCGTGAGTAATCGGGACTGAACTGAGGTAAAAATAGAGTTAGCAATTAGAAACTCCATTTGTACAAACGGATATGTATTATATTATGTAAAAGAAAATACATTTATTTAAATGGAGTGGGGTGGTGTAGTGGTGAAAACTCAGAGTTGGCAACTGGAAGGCTGTGGTTTTGAGCCCTGCAAGCAGCAAGCCTGCATGAACCTGTAAACCCACTGAGCTATTAAATGAAATTATTAAGTGAAGCACATACAAATATTCTGTTAAATTACTTTATCACCATAAGTAAAGATCTGACAATATCATAAAGATACCCACCTAGATACCCACCGTACCCACCAAGAACTTAATGGTTTTTAACATTTTATGTATTAATTTTATCCATTTACAGATGCAGTTGTGAGGCAATAAGTGTGTGTGTGAGAGACAGAGACAAAAAGAGAGAGAGAAGAGTATGCGAGCACTGTGAGTGTATGTGTGTGTGTATGAAAGAGAGACATATAGTGTGTGGTACTGTGAGTGTGTGTGTGTGTGTGTGTGTGTGTGTATAAAAGAGAGACATATAGTGTGTGGTACTGTGAGTGTGTGTGTGTGTATAAAAGAGAGACATATAGTGTGTGGTACTGTGAGCGTGTGTGTGTGTGTGTGTATAAAAGAGATACATATAGTGTGTGGTACTGTGAGCGTGTGTGTATGTGTGTATAAAAGAGAGACATATAGTGTGTGGTACTGTGAGTGTGTGTGTGTATGTGTGTGTGTATGAAAGAGAGACATATAGTGTGTGGTACTGTGAGCATGTGTGTGTGTGTGTGTGTGTGTGTGCATGTGTATGTAATCCCATGTCTATCAGATGATAGCAGTATCAAGTGTTCTTAATAAAGCTAATGCAGGAGTTGGACATCAACATGACGTCTAGAGAGAATTTCTTATGAGTTTAAATTCTTGTTAACATGCACAGGTGTGTTTCAATCTATTAGTGAGGACATCCATTTTGTTTCCATTGCTTTGATAACATTGCAATGATATTTACCCCCATTCCTGATCTATAGTAACCATCACATAAGCCTGTTGACATTATTAGGTTTAAAGCAAATTTACTGTAAATTTACTGTATCACTTATGTATTTGTAAGGAGATATTGTTTGTTTCACTGTATTACTGAGATCATTCCATAGACATTCCATAGACACATCCAGAAGAACAGAAACAGAAAGCCATCTTTTAAAAGATGCAGACCAAATTAATAAGCTCCTTAAATAGTGACTCCTTTACAAATTGTGGATCTTATGTCTGCCGAAGTGCCCAAGGTAAGTTTGGAAGTCACAAGACGTACACAAGAGGATGATGTACAGCCTCTGCAATGTGCCGTAGAATCCAACCGGAACTGAAAACTCTTTGTGGGAGAGGCGCTGACACAATCAGATATTGGCGTGACGGCTCTGAAGAACAAATCTGGACTGAGTAACGCACGACATCTCCCTTTTATACTCTGCTATCCGGGGCAGAGATCGGCATGCAAATTCTACATGCCAATTTTCATTGGCCCATTTATATAAAAATTAGAGGTGATTAGGGCTCCCAAGAACAAACCCCTAGTGTCACTGCATTTGAATATTTAAATGCATTTAAACCATTTTAATGCATTGAAATGCATTTAAACCATTTTCTAGTGTTTCGAATTTATTTACTCACGTTTATCAAACTACTACACCATAGAAGAGTGGTCATTGGGGATTTTAAATAATCTAAGTGACATCTAAGTTATCTTTAAAACTAGATTAGATTTGTTCACCGATTCGGTTAACGATTCTTATTCTCATTCAGTTGACATCATTTAAATATTAAACAATCTTAAATATCTAAACAATCAACTTAGTGGTAAGTAAATACATAAGCACCATTAAAGTTCATTTTTATGTCATTTTAGAGACTTCTGCTACACAGACTTCCAAAAAATACACCTATGTTTAATAAATATATACTGCATACTGTTAACCATAACAGTGTAGCCTCTTTAACAGTGTCTTTGACACAGTGCCAGTGGCATGCTCTTAAGACTATTTAAAAAAACTATTTTATATGTTATATTTTGTTTATTTTTAAGAGGGTTTATTTTACAGCGTTTTAAAGCGTCTTTTTTTACAAGCTGTGTTTTCGGCCAGGCGGCAATTTGCCTAAATTAGGAGCCCAATCTTCTTTATAGCGTACTTTGGGTAAAGCATGTTAAACAGTTTGACCATGTTAATCCAGCCGCACTAACTTATTTATCTGTGTTAATGAAATCACTGTTAATTATTTACAGGTGTAAGTGAAGCGTCTTTAATTATCTGTTCTGTAAGACTCCCTCTCTTTGGGTGTATCTTCTTTCTGGTATCTCTCTCTCTTTATCTCTCCTTTCTTTTCTTTTTCTGTTCATGTGACACCAGATTGTTTGTATAAATAACTGTTATATATAATGCAATGAATGTATGTTGACGTTAATGTTGTATATTTCTACATATATAAACACACACATTTGTACATATCATATACTTATAATATATAAGTTTGTGTGTGCACGTAAACTCACGTCGTGCTTTAGTAAAGCGATCCTGAGACCATGAATAATAAACAGCATGAGGCCCAGCCTCCCCTCTGTCTGTCCTCTTCTTTTTCATTTGCTTTCTCTCACAGATCATGTGATCATTCTACAGCCAGTAATTATTCATGAGCTCCTCACCGTCTCACAGGACCTGCATGAGAGAGCCTCCAGCTCTGAACTGAGGCCCTGCTCCAGCTGCACACAGGGGCCTATCGGTCGCCGCGGGTCAGACGGGCGACACCTTACACCGCAGACGGCGAGGAAACACTCACCCTCACCCTGCCACACTCTGGATGAATAAAAGATGCCCACAAAAGAGAAAAAAACAGCAGAAACTGTAGAACGAGATGACGAAGGAGAGGAGAAGGAGCCAAAGGCGAAAGGAAAGAGTAAGAGAGACATAGAGGAGAAGAAAACAAGACAGAAGAACTCAGAGGAGAAGACGGGGAATGGCGAGGTGCATGCGGAGAAAAGAAAAAAGAGTGGAACGGTAGAAGACAAGGAAAAGAAAAAGAAAAAGAAAGAGATAGATAGCGAAGATGGTCAGGTGACGGAGAACGACAACGGGACGGACGAACCAAACAACAATGAACCCATCAAAAAAGACAAGCGGACCAAAGAGAAACCCTCACACGAGGAGGGGGACGGAACAGAGGTGAAGAAAGAGAAGAAAAAGAGGAGCAAACACGCTGACAATAAAGAAGACGACGACATGGGGTCAAAAGAAAAGAAGAGCAAAGACGGCAAGAAGAAGAAAAAGTCTGAAGAGGAGGAGGAAGATGAGGAGGCTTTGCAGGAAGAGGAAGAGGAGGAGAAGAAGAAGAAAAAGAAGGATAAGAAGAAAAAGAAAGGTTCTGACAGCGACGAGGAGAAGAAGACGAAGAAGGGGAAGAAGTCAAAGGTCAAACATGTGGACTATGCAGAGCTCTATCAGCAGGAGCTACTGAGCTATCACACAGAAGAATCCGACGACCAAGAAGACGAATACTACAAAATGAAAGGTAGAAAAAAAGCCGCCAGATAGGTGATTGTCCTGATCTTTTATTGTCCTTCAAGTCTGTCTCTTTAACTCTTTGTGTTAAGTGGAGAATTCAGCTCATTTATTCACAGATTTACATTAAAAACAGAAAAACATTCTGTCATTATTTAATCCATCTTTTTGTTGTTCTAAACCGACCGACTGTGTCACAAAATCAAAGATAGACTGACTGTGAACTTAAATAAACATTTTTTATGATTCTTTGCAGCATGTAATATATAAAACAAACCTCCTCCGGCAAGAGCCGTTTACCTCGTGTTAAATATATTTCTGAGGTTATTTAGAGGTTCTTCAGATCAGTGCTTTGGTTTCTGGGTACATAGATAGCTTTTTTATTAAGTATTAAGTAAAAAGTTTTTTGTGGAATCTAAAGGGATGTTCTAGGTTAAAAGTTAAGCTCTATTAACAGTATTTTTGGTGTATTAGTTGCCACAGAAAATAGTTTTGACTTAGTAAGCAATACAGTATTTAGTTGTAGTTGCAGTACAGCACAAGGGACAGGTTGAAATTGAGGTAATCTACATTATGATATAGATTTTAGCCGTAATGTCATCAAATGTTTCTGTAGCTTTGAGTTGAGCCTGGAGATAAGAGTCAGACTGTAAAACCCTTTTTTGGATCTGATTATAAACTTTATTTTAAAGTATATAATTACTAACAAACTACGTCCGCGCAGAGAACCTTCGGGATTTTGTATTGGCAGACAGCGCTAGTCTCTGATTGGCTGATTATTGCTGTGTCCTGGTATCAGGGCAGTGGGCATGAAGCCAGTGGTGGATTTGAATCAGACGGGCACCTCTCTATGGCCTGAAACATTACACTCTAATCTGCCTTTTCATGTAACCCTCAAAACCTCATTCAGTGTGTTGGACGTCAGGCTGTCAGGGGTAGTCAGGCGCAGCACGTCAGGTGCTTATCGCTTAGCACGAATTCAGAAAAAGCTTTTGAAGGTCCACAAACAATGTTTTATTCTCTCTCTCTCCTTTGAAACCTATCCGTGTACTTTAAAGCTGATATTCTATAGAACCCACAATTCAATTTTAATCTTCAGAGAACCATATAGCAGCTCAAGAACCCTGAGAAACATGATTCTCGATAAGGTTTACAGGCTATTTGCTGAACCTATAAACCATATAAGAACCTTTTTGTAAAGAGCGTTTTTCTGTTTAAATAATATTTTAGGAACGGCCAATGCATGGACCATATAATTCACTATAAGGTTATATACCATATACCTTCAGTTATATATGAAGCCTATACAGTGAAAAATGGTTCTTGTTAATAACAGTGTTCTAAGCTGAATGCAAGGTGAAGAGAAACCGTTAAAAAATTTTGTTGTTAACTGTGACTGCTGGTTTAATTTTAGTAACGGTTGGTTATGACGCAGATTTGAATAGACTTTGTGATCTTTGTCACTTCAATTTAAAATCTTGAAACTTAAATAAAAATCTATTTGAGAAATGTTACAACAAACACATAGTCAATCAAAGAACGTTATGCATTAAAATGAATTTTATTTTACTCTTATTCACAGATCAGAGGTCAGCATACATTGAGATCTGTTATTTAATATAACGCTGTTTCCGCTCAAATTAAAAATCCTGCATGTTCTATATGAAGTCTATTTGACCGTTGCCCCTGATTACCATCAGGCCCCTCCCCCTCAGGTTAAGACACGCATATGGTTGTCAAGGGTCCTGCAGTGGTTCAGAGACACATCATGCTCTCACTTAGTTAACATGGGTAAGTTACAGAGGTATTGCTTACAGCGATGCAGCTTATACGAGCGTGGGTCAGTTTAGAATAGCAAGTTGTTGGGTTACATATACACACCTGAGCACTCGAGATTACAACCACGCTTATGTTATGCAAATGAAAACAAGGTACGGTATAATTGTTTTACTTTCCCCTCTCACCTAGTGTACGAGGTGGTGACCGTCACGGGTGATGTAAAAGGGGCGGGGACTGACGCCAATGTGTTCGTCACCTTATTTGGAGAGTTTGGCGTAACTCCCAAAGTTCATCTGGCCAGCAAGTGAGTTCTGCTTAGTTTCTCCATCTTCTAATGACACCGGTCTGTATATCAGCTGTCATCTGTCCACCATCACACAGACCATAAATATCCTTTAATGTGGTAGAGACAAGATTCATCATCTGATATATGAATGGAACAAGGTGACTTCTGTAGTCTGAGCTTTTTTTATTATTAATTGTATTATTAATTTGTTTATTTTATTAGTAGTGGTCATGTTAGTTTAAACATTTATGATTACTCTTGTTAAAAAAATTGGTTTAAAATTACTTTGAGATTTTCAAAGTATGTCAGTGTGTGTAACGATATTTGATTTGTTTAAATTGTTTTCTGTTATGAAACGTCTCAGGCAGAATCTATGTTGTCTGTATGAGGTCATGTGATCACGGGAGTCCGTAGCCTCTAATAATAATCAGTATTTGCAAGAGAGTTGAGGACTCTGAGCTCCTGAGTTTCTCAGGAAGCCCGAGTGATATTCATTATTTAATTCTGTATTCTTCTTCAACCTACAGCACTGAGAAGAGGTATATTTTTAACATGACCTCCTTTCTCTTCTTTTTATTTTGCACACAGTGCTGTACAAGAGAACATCCTGGAGGCTTTGATCATGACATTTCTGCACACACACACACACACGCACACACGCAAGCATATGAGACACAGATGTTGTTTCAATAGTCTAAGATTATTCGTGGTATGAATTATTCATGGCATGAATTTTAATCACTTGTGGAGCTGCTTGGCTCATCCATTACCCAGAATGCCATGGTCGAACACAGGATTGATTCTCCTCTCTACAGCATCATTGTGGACATTCATCTGTACAAACAGGAAGAGACTCATATGACTTCCTCATTGGACCAATGAGAGTGTACGGTCACATGACATCACTTCCTTTATGGTCTTTCAGGAAAAACAACAGAATGTAATTTAATGTATTACTCACACACCTCCTCGCATAACAGTTACTCATATAAATCTCCAAACATACATAACGTGTCATGTATGTGCGTTGATGTTATATGGGCACATGGAAAGACCCAAAAACTCTCCCTGCGGTAATCAATAACCCTGATTATTGCATGATTAGGACATTAATTACTTATGGGAGGCTTTTGGTTTGCTCAGATGGATGTCCAAACAGTTTATGTTGCATAATGACTCATAAAATGTAACGTAAACATTATGAGGTAAAAGCCCAGACAAGTTATGGAAAGCACAGAAAGCTTTTGACAAAAATAGAAATTCTGTCATCATTTATTCACCCTTACGTTGTTCCAAATTGTTCTTTCTTCTGTGGAACACACAAGAAAATATTTTACAAGTTTTTCTCTATGCGGCAAAAGGAAAGAGGCACTTTTCATGCTCCAAACAGGATAAAAATGCACCATTAAAGTATTCTATATATCTGATGTGCTATATGTCAAGCAAAACAATAACTGTGTGATGAACAGACCAAACTCTTCTCCAATATCTCCATTTATTTCCATGGCAGAAATAAAGGCCGCAGGTTTGAAACAACATGAAGGTGAGTTAATGATGACAGAGTTCTTTGGTTCCTTTGGAAAGTCTAAAAAATAAGAAGTCTAGATCTAGTTCTAAGAATCTTTGAGATTAAATTTGTTTGGAAAGCCGGGAAACAGCACATTTATTATCAGCTGTTTTTGTATTTTAAATGATCTGACAGTCAGAATGCAACATTTTGGAATTGAGATGAGATTTAACAGAATCCTTGAGTCTGTCTAAATGTCATCATTTCCAAAGTTTGCTGGTGCGGTTTCACAGTAATTTCACCAGCGTGCTGATCACAGGTGAGTTGTGTGTTTCGCTGCATTGGTAAGCCAGTGTGTATGTGTGTGAGACACGTGACTGCGTTTTGAACTCATGCATTTTGCATTTTGAGTAGACATGTATGTTTTGCAGAAGTCAATGCAAGAGGTCGTACATAAATATGTAGGTTAATGACAGTAACGGATGGTTCCCTCTTTAACACACAAGCACACGCACTTTTTTAACAGATATTTTTTTATTTCAGGAGCAGAACAGCTTTCGAAAAGAACAAGACTGATGTCTTTCGTATTAAAACACACAATGTTGGGCCAATTAAAAAGCTGAGGTACATATTGCACATCCATCACCAGTAAAAAGTTTTGGACACGCTTGTATTTTAATTGTATCGCTTTAATTACTGTTTTACACTTTCTACAGTAATAATACAACAAACATACTATGAAATAGTACATATTGAAGTGTGAGAAATCATGAGGTGCTTCATGGGATGCTTTTAAACAGCAATAAAAGAGTCACTGCTTTTCCCTCACTATCCGCTCCAAATTATCAATTTTTAGTATTTTTACATTAACATTTTAAATTTAGAATTTTAGGTTAATGTTTTATAAAGAAACTCATAGGTTGGCATGATTTAAATTTATCTACAAAACTAATTTAATACATTTGAGCATACAGCTGTAGATTGTAAGATCATTTGATAGTATTCAATGTGATAAACAAAGATACAGTTTGCCAAGTGTGTCCAAACTTTTCTCTAATGTTAATCAAAGCAGACACATTACATGTGACTTAAAAGTCCTACAGGTGTGTCTGAAACGTTATTCTGTGCAATGTATGTCTTGTATTGTACTTCCTGTGCTGCAGAATTGAGCATGACAACACAGGCATGAGTGCCAGCTGGTTCCTGGATCGAGTCATTGTGACTGACATGAACAGGCCACACCTCCGATTCTTTTATGCCTGCAATAATTGGCTGAGCAGAGAAGAGGGGGATGGACTTACGGTTCGGTATCTGCTGGGCAGCCTGAACCCAATGGACATTCCCAAACGTATGTTATTCGTTTTTTATAGACAATAGAGATCAACTAATCTACACAAACAAACAAAAGTACATCTACTGTATATAATATAAACAATACCACACAAACAAGTCCAGCAGACTTGTTTCATACAGCGCGTATGATGTCATATCACCATATAGATAACATCACATGCTGTCATCCTCGCGTAGAGGATGCAGACGAAACATCACAGCTCACACCAGACTCAGGTTGCATATGAAGGATTAGGAGAAATTTAGTAGCAGAGTAGAGTTTCAGACAGGTATCTCAATATCACAGGCCCAATATTCCCAAACGCCACTGACAATATAACATTACATCTGACAGAGGGAGAGAACAATGAGAAAGACTAGATAGCTAGATAGCATATATAACATTTCCTGGCACATTGTATATAGTCTCCATCATCACATTGTGGTTTCT
The DNA here is from genome assembly GCA_036877585.1 of Botia kubotai. NCBI lineage: Eukaryota > Metazoa > Chordata > Actinopteri > Cypriniformes > Botiidae > Botia > Botia kubotai. The sequence goes on from JAZGTI010014512.1 coordinate 13,763, forward strand.
TAAACCTTTTATCTTCTCAAAGGTTAATGATGGAACTTAAGCCGAGGCACAATTGGTAGAAGAATATACAAGCTTTTAACTTAAAAAGGAGGTTTAGACTGCCAGATTCAGGAGACTTGTTTATTCCACTCGATTGGTCAGTGGGCCAGATGATGTTTTGTGCTTTCTTAGAGCTACCCGATGGTATTCGTTTTGAAATCTATACATGTCTATTTGTAAATTCCTGCTTCAGTAAACAGCAACCTGTATATTATGTTCATATCCACCTGCAATTTATATTATAGTTAATA
>JAZGTI010014513.1:2512-14049 GCA_036877585.1 Botia kubotai
ACTGAAAACTTTGTGGACTAAAATAATTGATAAATGTAGGCTTATACCCAGTACTGTTTTTCTAATGTCGCAAAGCTGGGAAATCATTTAATGCACAGCAAATTTACACCCAGAATTTAGCTTAACTTGTGCAATGGCTGAGATCAAAACATTTAATAAATGATAAAGTAAATTATGGATGTGACTCTTTTAAAACAAAGGGGTGTTTAGATTCCAGTAAAAATCATTAGTATTGTATTGGAAAAACGGCATACATTGGAAACCAGTCACTTGTGCATCACTGAGATACTGGGTTTTAGAGTATAGTGGAAAGGTTTTCACAGCTTACCGCGGGCAGGTAAACACAATATGACATTCACGTGTCTCAGGATTGTTCCGTCCTTTCTGGGAAATCCATACTGAAATGTGGGTCAATTCGTTCTCAGTCACCTGAATAAGTGCGTCATCAGTGTTATGGTGTTTATTAGTTAAGAATTTACAGACATATCGCCGCATTTACAATGTCAAACGATGAAACCTTGCCATCTTAGAAATATTTATGCTAGGATTAATATGCAATCAGCAGACCTTTGAAAAACACACATGAACACAAAAACGCAGGGGATAGAAAGCTACCTGACTACCCATGCACCCATGATGACCTCTTGAACAGTAACGTGGTGAGGTCTCATTCTTACCACTGGATGGCAGCAATAACTCGTGAAGTAGATGCATTGACTGAGCGAGAGCCCGAACGAAACTACAATTGAATCTTGCAATGGTAATTCTATGTAAATGTATTCTTGCATCGCCTTTATTATCTTTTCACCAACAATATTGTTTAGATCTCCAATAATACAACATATTAATATAATAGTAATAAGCCTATATGGTGAAGGTCTATTTTCAAAAGCACAAACATAAAATGACATTTTAAAAGTTTTTATTATTAGTTGTAATGACTGTATGTTCACAATTTTACACAAAATTAAAATATTAAATACAATTAGAAAATGTTAAATGTGGTAAACACAGTATTTACATATTTGTCATGCTTTCATATTTGTTATATTTTTGTAATATTCATATTTGTTTGTGATTTTTGTAACTGAATTAGAAACCCACAACAATAAAAAGACAGAAACATACAAAAACATTATTTCCGTAGATCATAAAAACGAGATTTTCTGTGATATTTTAACCACCGAACTCTATGGACCACCAACTCTCACGGAAATCTATGGTTTTTATTTTAAAAATCTGGTCATCTTAACACACGCTGTCATCCTTTTCAAACTGTTTAAAGGTGTTTAGCAAATATAATGCCTTCTTGACTAATGAATGGCTTGAACTTTTAATTGTCACATTACTGACCGTAACACATCTGCTGCTCAGGTGGAGTTTGGTACAAAACATCTGTGAGGTTTCAGAGCACAAATTAGACAATTTCATGAGTGATTTAACATGATATACTAAAGCGTAAAGTTTGGAATACTGCACAAATGTTGTTGATTTTTTTAACAGGGCCTTAAACAAGACAAAAGTCATTTATTACTATTACTAATCTGCATTTTTGAAGACCATTTCTAGATACCCTTGAATGTTCCTTTTAATTTTGGAATTCAGTGATAATGTACCCGGTTAAGCTGACAGGGGGGATCACCTAAAAATTGTTGACAGAAAGCACATCTGTAAGGCTTTAATCTCAGTCTTTGTGCGCTGGTAATCACAGCCGCATATGAATCTTTTCAAGAGTATCAGTGATCCACAGGCTTTTATGAGGTATTTGATGCTATTGTGAATGTTTACACATTTCAATGAAACTCAAGTACTTCATATTCCCAATAGATCTTGTTAATGTTGTGTAGGGCCACGAATGCCATTCACACTTGGCACAACATCACATGAATGGGCATTGCAGATCATTTCCCTTAGTATTGTGCATTGCAAAAAAAAAAAAAAACAGGTCAACAGATGTTTAGGTTACCAGGAGGGAATAAATAGTTAATAAACGATCCTAAAAACATTTCCTAGAAATGTTTACTACTACCTAGAAACTACTACTGTACATGTGTTGTTTATACTACTGTACATCTTTGCCTTTAAGAAATAGAGAATGGATTTCAATAGCTAAGGCATGCCGTCTTTCAAAAAACGTGCTGTCCATCTACAGGATCTCATTGTATTTAATCATTGCCATCTGCTAAAACAGGTTGTGAGAGACACACCTTGTTGTATGCACACTGCCTGCTGACTGCTCCATATCTTTCAGTTAGCCCTCAGGATCTACCTGGAAGTTTACCTCCTTTTTTTATCCTTTGATCTATTTTGTTTGTTAATATTTTACCTTTGTGTTTTGTGACCTTACATGTTTATAGCGCAATTCTTATCAATTATGGCACTAATGACGATGTTTTGCCTATTTTAAATGTATGCAACAGGGCACAATATATGTGGCAGGAGAAAAGAAAACTGAGGCTGTCTAACTGTGACCAAATTCACAACACAACACCATGTATAGATGCAGTGACATTAGAGATAAAATGAGAAACTTAAATGTAGGGAACCAATGTCACACAACAGCAATTTCAGCACATTTAGTGTTTAAATGTAGACAGACCCATAACCACAGGAACTGAGCAAAAGGGCAAAACAAAAAAACAACTCATCATGTTGTTTCCCAGCATACGATTTGTGCAACACAAACTGGTGAACAGGTTGGTGAATGGTTGGCAGATTAGTCATCAGTCAACAGGTTCACTGATTGAAAAAACATGTTTGTAACAAGAAGTAAAAGCAAAAGTGAAAGAGAGGAATAAAAAAAGGAAGCATTAGATCTTTGGTGAAGGTTTTGTAACATCTAATGTGAAAATATTTATAACTTTGTCTGACTAAAATGACAGACTTGACACAGCAATTATAATGTACTGTTTTCGTACTCATGAGGTCTGTAACATAAATCTGTAACATAGGTTCTGTTTGTGCCTGAAGTTACCTGCATGATCAACACTGAAAGGAAAAACAGTGAGTGTAAATGTACTTTAAACAGCAGGTCTGTCTTTAAACAGAGCACTAGGGCTTCTTTTAAGAACCACAATTGCAATGAAAGTATGTTTTTGGACATAAAGCTGTATGTATTCAGTTGAGGGATAAAAATACTAATGCAGAAGTTGAGTCAGAACAAAAATCTAAGTGGAGTTCAAGGGAAAACCCTTCAGATATAAAATATCAGATATTCAGACTGGCAAGATTGTGATTTGATTTTCACCTGCAATAATGCAGCTTCTATATAAATGAAATGTATAAATGAATAATTAGATTTTTATATTCTACAGTTCTGCACTGACTATCACGATCTCTGTGTGGTCTGTCTAGGTTTTGTTGTCTTGCGTTCGTTCTTCGGATGGGTTGCTGTCCCGGAGCACGTTTGTTTTTGACAGCCCGCCATGTGCTCCGCTGTCATTCTGGTGTCCAACCCGCCCCTCTTGTTATCGCTGTTAACTAATTTTCCCCGTCACCTGCACTATGTTTGGTCCTAATTTTCTCCCCTTTATTGTTCCCTTGTGTTTTCTGTCTTGCGTCAGTCCGTTATACTATATTCGGAAGCTCTGGACGGTGCGAAGAAATTCGCGCTGAGATTCAAGTTGTCTAGTCTTGCTTTGTCTTGCTTATCTTTCCCCAGTAGTGCCAGTCAATCGTTTCTGTCATTCGTCTTTGTGTTTTTATCTGCTTGCCCGCTAGGAATCCCCGCTGCTCTCGCTCTTGGCTCTGCTCGGTGCGAAATCTTCTTGTCATGGCAGCCCCGCCCGCTCTCTCTCTGATCGCACGCGCTCCCTCCTGAACTCGGCAGCTGCACTTCATCGCCGCCTTGCCGCCTCTCTTGCACGTGGGCCTGTGCTCAAGCACGCAGACCATTTGCTGGCTGCTGTTGTTGCACCTTTTGTCTGAACATTGTTTCTCTGTTTTCTAATAAATCTTGAACTTTGGTTTTCACCCGCAGTTGGATCTCTGTCTCGTCCCTGACAGCGACACATAACCCTCATTACATTTAGCAAATATCCTTATCCTATGCAGGCGCGTAGCCAGTAATGGGTTTGTTTGTCTATTATTTTTTCTACTCTCTAAGGTTTAATTATTATTTAAGTAATATTTTTTCTAGGAAAAAATATTTTTTCTAGGAAAAAATATAGGCCCGCTCACTTTTTCAATGGCCCGCCCAAAATACAATTTCTGCCTATGCCACTGATCCTGTGGTTATCTAGGGACAAGTGTTATGACTCATACTTGCAGTTAGACGTAATTTCCAGGTACCAGCATGGTCTTGTGTGCATTTGGTGTGAATATTTTTGTGTGTGAATAATGTTACCAACATTTCTAAGGGCTGTGGGTTACAAGTCTGTCTCTTTAACCATTAGGCCCTGACTGCCCCACATTGTAGTAGTTTTATGACTGGCTGCAACAACAATTAAATTAGTACATTTGGACACATAAGCCAAATGTAAGAAGTTCTATAGCATTAGATAACTATATAAAAAACATGAATAAATTAAAAAATGTATTTACATGCAATTCAAAAGCAATAGACTTGAAACCTACATCTTTAACATGTCTTTACCTTTCTATTGAGTAAATGACAATTAAACATATGTATGCACAATAAAAACAAGGCACGTGCATAAAGAGATTTCGCAATGTTTTTACTGAAAAAGCATTCATGAGGAAACAGCAGAGATTAAACTAACAAAGGTTATTCAAAAAAACACATTTCTAAAGATTATCTGAAAATAAACACCAAGGCAAAAACATCACTCATCAGTTATTGTGTATACATAATTATTAATATTGATAATAATTGTCATTATATTGTATATTTCTGGTATTATATTCTATTGTATTAGTATTGTATTGTTTTAATATTTTATTCTATTATATATTTTAGTTATTATATAGCACTTTGTGTATTAAATATAATGAGATTAATACATCTACAGTACATATACTGAGATATATATAAATATATATATATAGAGTATGAGTCGACATGTTTATCTAATCTCTGAGATTGGTGCGGGTTAACAAATTTGTTTTTGGGGTTTATATTACAGAGGCTTAAGACCGAGACTACTGTATACAGCTAATGTACAGTATTACAGACAGACAGTAAAGGAGTTGGGGTGGTAAAGTGATGTGGAAAAATCCTCACAGGTGTAATCTAAGCAGCTGCTTAACTGTATATACAGTATTGTGTTGTTTATGATTGACAGGACGAATTGTTGAACAAGTATATATCATTTATATAACAAATATTGTTTAACAAGTAATATTTCATAATAAAATTATAATGTGTAATATTTAGAGAACTTCCACAGCCCTCACTAAAAGTCATCCAAGTAAGTTTGGAAGAAACTTGATCATTCTGTTCTGTCAATCATCACTCAATCAGCCGCATACTGTACAACAAGGGTCACCAACCTTTTTGAAACTGAGAGCTACTCCATGTACTAAGTCATACGAAGGGCTACCAGTTTGATACACTCTTCTCATTTTTAAATCTTTATAATGCAAGTGTGATTTAAAAGAATAGCAACAGAATAAAATTAAATTTTAGATGCAGCTCACTAGTGAATTTACTATTCACTATTTTTAGAACAGGCCTGCGGGTGACTCATGTGGTCCTTGGGGGTGACCTGGTGCCCATGGGCACCGTGTTGGTGACCCCTGCTGTACAACATATCTCCAGGTATATGATTCATCCAGCATCCCTCCTTTACACCAACTCCTTCTCTGTTCTTATTGGCCTCCTTTTTTAAATGATATTTTTGGCCATTACAGCTTTATTTAACAGTGCAGTAGAGAGATGACAGGAAACAATGGGATGAGAGAGAGGGGGGGGCCGGAAAGGACCACAAGCCTGGACACAATCTCGAATCAGACCGTGTCAACGCATGTCACCACTGGTGACATCTTTTTATCCAAAACTGCAGTATTAAAGGAACAGTTCATTCAAAAATGAAAATTAGGCCATAAAGTATCACCCTAAAGGCATCCTAGGATCTTGTGTGTCTTGTGACTAGTTGCATCACCATATGCATCTGTGTTCACTGCGATATTAATCACTAAAATACACTCAAAATGGTAATCCGTTTTTTCCACAAATGTATAATTTCACTTTAGAAGACATTTATCAACAAAATGAAGTCATACGGATTACTTTTATAATAGACAGATTTTGTTTTTTGGAGCTGTAAAATCTCGGGCACTATTCACTGCCATTTTAAACGGCTAGGAAGAGCTGGGATATTATTTAACTCTCAGCGTATTATTTATTAATTATTTAACTTTAAGCTGAAAGTCATACACAACTAGGTTGCATTGATGCAGGGTAAGTCATTTGCGGGGTAAGTAATTTTTAGTTTAGTTTGTAGTAATTTTTAGTTTTAGTAAGTGAACTGTTCCTTTAAGAATGGAACCAGACCGGATGGGCAGGGTTAATTTCTATTCTCTTAATAACAAGTATCAGACTTGTGAGTTGCTTGGCACTGCATTCCACACAGCCCTGAAAACAATCAAGATAACAGAAGTCAGTTCTGTTCTGCAAGCTCTGCAAGTTCTGAATAATGTTTATTTACCTTAAATTTGAATTTGACGCAGGGCAACGACGTCTTTTACAAATGATGGCGATGGCGATGGCAATGGCGATGACCATGACCACGATGCCCACGATAACCATGGAAATGATGATTTTATCGTTATTAGATGCAGCTGCATTATCATTATGTGTGGCTAGAAAGAAACAGAAATATGTTTTTTGACTAACATGTTTGAGGTCATATGCTTGAGGTCTTGTTCATCATAATAGTGTGTCAATAAAGCAAGGTCCTTGCTTTATTGCAAGGTCCTTGTCCCTCTTTGAGAAGACAACAATACACGGATCAGCAGTGACACGCCTTACCTTCAGTACCTTCGGGAACTTCCTCAGTAGCACAAGCGTCTGTGGACATGCAAAAATGTAGCTTGTTTGTGCATTTCTTAAAATTGAGGTTGTTTGTATATGCATTTCCTCACTCAGACAAGCACTTTAACCATAACTGACCTAAATGAAACTTAACTGTCATAATGCCAAGATCCTATCAGAAAATAAAGACCCGCAACCTAAAACATGTGAATGCCAAGTTCACATATACTCTGAATTTGATCAATAAAAACAAATCAAAATTTATAATGACCCTTTATACATGTTATAAATGGTGGTGAATATGATATATTCAGAGGGGAAGATAAAATAACCACTTTAATTTTTCAACAAAGTAGTTAGTTAGACGCACAGCTAAACCATGACATCACAATTACATTAGATTTAAAAATATATTTATATTACATGCACTGTTAAAGACCAACTTACCTTTACACATCACCGTCTGGGAAATCTGTTAAATCAGAGGAGAGAGAAACAAGCAGAAATAGACATTACCAAATTGTAAAGACTCACCTGTTTATATATAACATTTAGTTTAGAGCCATTAATAAAGGTTTTTACCCCAGAGAGCTGACAGTCCAGACGGTAGGTGATCTGTGTGACATTTTCATACAGGATCAGGATCAACTTCTGCGATTCATGGTGCACAACAGTGTGGTCCACATCTCCAGTTTCATCAACCACAACTACATCCTACAAACACACACATAAAAATCTTTCTTACCTGAATTTTCTCTTCTATCAATTTGCACTACCACAATAATTCTGTCCTGCTGATAATATAATTTACTGCAAACACCTTGTTCGTATAAACCACACATTGTTATTGATTGGTTAAAAAACTCCATTATGCCCTAGCTGGGAATTTCCTTACTTTCACTTCCAGCTATGAGTTCTGACTTGTTTTTTTTAAACCTCCATGAATAATAACAGTAGATCTATACCTACCATGGCCGACCATGTCATGATGCAGGAAGCTCCAGGTGGCTCACTGAGCTGATAGGCAACTGAGTGGTTTTTCAAAATTGCAAAACAGCACTTCATGGAACCATGTGCCTTCATAGTATTTGTCAAGATCCAGACAATGGTGCCTATTTGTGGAGAAATGGGAAACTGTGGTCATTGTAGCAATTATGCACTAGTCTACCCAGCTAATCAAAACACATAACGCCAGACATGCAGTAGTCTAACTATGTCCTTTTATTGCCTCAAACTAATTTAAAATGTAAATGGGGAGACTCAGACTCAAATGTATTCAGTTAATTTATTTTTAAGCTTGACAACAGTATTAAAATGCACATTTACACTGAAAATGCAACATTAAATCACCTAACTAATCACCTAAGCATTACCCAATTTTCCTTAAAAACTGTTTTTCTAGTCAAGCATAACGTTAGCGGACAAGATAAAAGAAACTAAATACGTACAGAGAAATAAATATTAACCAAAACACTTTAACTAGAAGTTGATTTTAATTATTCTGAGGTTGTTCATGTATTGTCTTATAACCGAGTGGAGTCGAAGTTGCGGACCTCAGGTTTGCCGGTTGTGATGGTAATGCTAATCTCAACCGCTATCGGTGGCGTAATAGGCTATTTAACCATTAAAATTATATAATAAATATTACAGAACATAAACATTGTGTCTATTTTGCCTACATTTTACATTTTTACATTTTCCTACATTTTAAAGTAGTTTATTTATTGCGAAGTATTAAGCGTCTCACCTGAATAAGGAAATTTCCTTTCCTGTCAGTCAAAAAGCAGCTCAAGAAACGTGATATTATTGCTGTCAGACACAATTTTGTTAAGCTATAAGTTAATGTATCATTTTAAAATGTTCACAACTTCTAAGACATTGATATAAGTTGTGAAATTAAACGTCCCACTTCGGAGCAACGGTAAGTCCTGTCAGACGCTTCTAATTAGTAATTAAATATGTTAATTATATCAAGTTGTAAATTGATTTAGTGGTATTTAATTGGTAATTTAATGGTAATGAAATTACGTGCCTGAGACGTTGCAGTTACAGACGCAGTTAAAAAGTACGAATTACGTAACTGGTAAATTGTGTGTTAGGTGCACAGGCATCCCGTAAAACTTCCAAATACTACACTGGGCTAGCTGATACTGGTACAAGTGTTTTGAAGCCATTTTCCTCAATTGCTTACTTTAACTTAATAAGAAATTTTACTAAATATTACTATCATTGCAAGTATTACATTTTACATTTGGCTTAACAGTGAAACATTTTTGTTTTGTCTGAAATAAAAACGTTTGAAAAAAGTTTGTCTGAATTATTATTAATGAGTAATGCATTATCAAAGTTACATTATCGTAACTTTTTGACATTAAAAATGTACGAGAATCTGTTACTGAGCAACAGGGGGGTAACAATAATCAAATCCAGTAAACACCCTTGGCCCCTTATTGCCCGATCCAGCCTTTCCCATTGTTGAGGCTGACCTCACTTTATCTTATGTCAAAAAGGTTTTCTTCATTGACATTGATTAAACAAAAATTAGTACACTTTTAACACCTAATAAGAGCTGTATTTTCTCTCTAAATACTATAGACCAAGGCCTGAAATTCAGAGCGGGATTGCAGGTATTGCGCACATTCTTCGTGCAAAAATTCCCGCACATTTATGAACTTGTGAATTAAACCACACAGATCACACTAAACTCAGACATTTACATTTACATACATTTAACCATTTCATGTTCTCTCACAATTAGTTGTAAAGTTTCGTTTGAGTTTGGGTTAAAAAGAATACCGTTTAAAATCAATAAAACGCGTACCACCTTTGTCTAACAGAAAGAGAGAGGACACACCTAAAACCAAACCTTATGTTTAAAAACGTTACGTTTACAGTCACATTTATAATCTAAAATCAGTACGTCTTAGACGTTTGCGTATATTTATACGTATTATGTACACATACTGTACGCATATGGTGCAGTCCAAGACAAATAATAACTGTTTTAGACACACGCTCCCTGTATCAGGACTTGATTTCACAACTTTCATCTACCCGTATTTACCTATTGTGTGCGTGACAAGTTTAACTAACTGTTAAGTAGTTATAAATAGCAGATTTGTGTCCGTATATTCCAAAAACAACAACTATGTAAATAATAACAATAAATAAGCCTCTTTTTTATGATAACTGTTTTCCAACTAATTATGCTCCTGTCTGAATTTTTCATCTCTTTTTTTGTCTTTTTGTGCTGTTTACCCTTTCTGTATTTCTAGCTCTGTTGCAAGCTTTTTCTGTTTTACGTTCTTCTCTGTACTTACTGCATTTTTTTGTTTTACGTTCTTCTCTGTACTTACTACATTTTTTTGTTTCATTTAGTCTATCTACTGACCCCACCCTCCGTGTGCTGGGAAACAGTCTTGTATAGCATCACATACGGCTTGTTTACTGGGAGGTTTGTAAGAGCATTATTGTTTGTTAAACTGCTCTAGAACAATAAAAAACTGCTCGGTTTGGGTCCTTAAATTAGAAAGTTTGGGTACCAATTTAGTACAACAATTTACATTACATTACATCCCGTACACCTGCACACGTACGTACACGTACTTTTTGTCTTTTTCGTACAAAATGCAAAAGCACTGGACGGTATGGTGCCGGCGCGTGAGGAAAAGACCGCTGCTGGAGAGGTAAGCAACACTATAGGTATACAAAATACAATTATTATTTCCAGCTTTGCGTTTAAGATGATATGTGCACTTTAGTTTAAATCTTATTGAATATCTAGTTTATTTATCTATTAATGTGTAGAAATTAGAGTTGCAAGCTTACTGCACGCAAACTAACCTTGAAAACGATTTACACGTGCTCCTCTGCGCATCTAACCCACAACCCAAACGCAATGCTCTACCAACTGAACAGGAATTTAAAGAAGTTTAACAAAAACAGGCATTCAACTAAAATAAAGAATCGTGATATACTTACAGAAATATGCGCTGAAAGTTTTTGGGACCATGGTCGACGATGAACAGGTTATTAATAAATGATTTACAAGTAAGGTCCGACGTCCGCATATGACTCAAGGTTCTCACGTCCGCATATGACTTAAGGTTCTCAAGCACAGGCTGTGCAGTCTGACTTCGTGTTCTTATAAGCATGCTGTCGATAGGTGTGGTGGTGTGTCAAATTTAGGCGACACACACTTTCCGGGATTTTACGCAAAGTCCGATTCACATACCAACGTAATCTGTTGCTTCCTTTTTTTTGCATGGTGTGAATGAGGTTTTCTCTTCACTTACGCTGTCTTCATGATATAGATAGCGATTGCCATCCGTGGTTCGTTTTATTTCATTTGGTTGCTTGTTTTTTTTACTTCTTTTGTTGATGGGTATTTGCATTAAATGTATGTAACACCTCTTTTGTCTTTTTGTATTATGTGATATAAAAGTTTTTGTTCATTGAAGCAGCACCACCAGTGGCGGTTCTAGACTACTGTAACTGATTAATAATCATAACATTTGTTATGATTATTTTTCAGTCATTTTTCACTTTTTCATTAATGTTTTCTCTAGAAGCAAACTAATAAGCTAATAAAACAAGTTCAGCT
>JAZGTI010014514.1:0-14049 GCA_036877585.1 Botia kubotai
GAGAGAGAGAGAGTGTGTGTGTGTGTGTATATATTTGGTATCAGCTAAAAATGCCTTTTCAGTCATCCAGTCTGTTGAATTAGCGTTTGTGTATTTTTAGGTCACATTTTATTATCATTTAATTCCAGTGTTGTAGTTGAAGGCTAGTGTACAGGTAACGACACACACTAAATCTTCAGCTATATCAAATGATGAACTCATAGCACACCAAAGCAAATGCGGTTATACTGTAATACAACTTTTACAGCAACGATTTATTTACAGCAACGTCAATTGTTTGTTGATACCCGATTTATTTACAGCAACGTCAATTGTTTGTTGATACCCATTTGATCTATTTTAACCAAAATGACCAGTAGGAAAAGTTGCTAGTTTTACCCACAAAATGCTTGCGAGACCCACTTAAACAGTCAACCCATTTAACAAATTCAAAGAATTTTTTTTTGCCCCTGCAGTAACAGCGGTAATGCTGTGAAAAATAATCTTTTGACTTAGTACGTTTGAAGTTAGAAATTAAGAATCTTAATTGTGTCTATTTGTGTGGTCAGTAAAATGATACGTTTATACTGAAAGAAATCCAAAATATCTACACAGTTTCTTATAAACCCTATAACAAATGGTGTATTTGAATGCGCTTGAGCATCTTAAAAAAAAAAAAATAGCTAGAAATATTCTTGGAAATCAGGTACAATTTCACAGCATTGTGTATATTGAAACAGGTTTGCATTAATCTAAATAAAATGTAAAATACTGGAATAATCTACATGTATCTTCTATTCTTAATCATACTTTAAAAGGCTTCATCATTCAGACAGAACCGATGATGTAATATTTTGTTAAAATGTTACAGACACTTATAATAAAGGGTACATTTCATTTAATGGTATCCAAATCTGTAACAGTGGACCATAAAAAACGATTTAGGCAACACAGAGCACACGTCATTGTATCTGTACATTAATTACAAGACAACAGCACCAGGGGCTTGTTACAATACAAACGGCCCGTCAGTAAGAGGGAGTCAGTGCTTGAGCCACGGGTGAGCAGCAGTGGCTTCTTTACTGCGATCACCATAGTCATACAGCAGCTCCTCATCCACCCTGATGTATTTGGAAGCCAGGAGGATGAGGTGAGGAACCCCGTTTATTTCATGCAGTTTGGGCTGAAGGTTGCCGTTCTTACTGTGGTTGATCAGTCGGCCCAGGCGGCTGGTTTCTTTAGTCGCATCCACACTAGAAAATTACCCAAGCACAACAAACACACTTCAAATACTTTCCACTGCATGACTGATCATTTCTCTTCATTCTGAAGCAAATTCAAAGCTCAAATGGCTTTGAATCTGCAAAACACTGCATTACAGTGACTATTCACAACAAAAAGTAATTCTGGTATAAAGTAATATATAAATTAGTTAGAGAGGTGAACTTTTGCATCAGTCTTGGTGGGAATAGTTTTGGGTTGAAAATTGTTAATTGTTCGTTTTCATTGTGAAAGGACCTTTATACTGGAAGCCAGTGTGACACTGGTGAGAATAAGACACTCACCAGTAGTTTTTGTCGAGGTAGCGGAAATAGAACATGTAGCAGCCTGTGGAGGGGTCTTGAGCGTACAGAGATTCACGCTCCTTAGCATCCGAGATCTCCAGCAAATCCCCATGATACTCCACTACAAACTGCCCTTTCTGGAACTCTCTGTCTGCAAAAACACCTCGTCCTTTTCCTTCAATACACTCCACCTGAATTAACAAACAGATGCGTTTCTTCAGAACATGACAACAGCAGAAGATTCTGTTCCTGTAGCTGAACTGGCACGTTTGTGAGAGCATGTTAGCAACAGCAAGATCAAGGGTTCACTTGACAGGAAACACATACTGATAAGAAAGACTTTGAATGACCAGAAGTCATTCTGGATGAAGAGTCTGGCAAATGCAGAAGTGTAGATTTCATCTCACCTTGAGCCCCTCCTCCACATTGTTTGCAATGAGGTCATCAAGGTGCCGATGTTCTTCGCTCTGTTTCAACACAAGATTCACATATTCAGGTTTTGATTGCTTAAAAAAAACATTGTAAACATCGAAAGAATAATTTTTTTTATTTCTCTTAACAGCAAATTCTGGGGGTTTTAAACCTTCAGCTCGGTTTTGCTTTTTCTGCAGCTTCGTCTGACAGGATAATAATCTGTAACCTTCTGATTCTGTTCTGAATCGTTGCCTTTCAATCTGAAACAGAACGAGAGACAAAAATAAGCGTTTGGTTCCATCTGCTATTCAATTAAAGGCACAATATGTAATCTTTGCTGTTAGAGACTGCCTTTTCAAAACCATAATAAAGGTAAAGCTTAATGATGCTGGGAATGAGTGTGGAATGATGGGAGATGTAGTCTTCACCATCCAGGGACGATTGAAATCAATCACAAGAAATTCACAAATCATGATCACAGATGAGGTAATGAATGAAATTACCCGTATTTTCAAACAAATTTTATGTCATTCAAATCAAATTATCCGCAAGAAAGGAAAAGTTTAATGCTAAATTATTACTGCCATTGATTTGTTCACTAAACTTGAACAGCGGTAATTACCGAAGTAGAAACAAAGTGCAACATTACCATATACGGTAAATTTACATTTAAGCATTAAACAAATACTTGAAAACATTTGTGATAATGTAAGTACACGATTGAACAAAATATATCACAATGGGCAGGTGGTTTTTTAAAAAATCTTACATATTGCATTTTTAAACCGATAAATGGAAGGAACAATCTTGCAGTCCAATGCAACAAAAAAATTATTCACATGACATTAAACAAACATTCAGCTGTTTATTAGATGTATTAAGTGCACTTACTTTCTGCCTTTTGTTTTTTTGTTTTTGTGGTTGGGTTCTTGTTTCCTCAACTCAGAGTCACAGGACACAGCAGTCTTATTAGCTTCACTAATATGGACCAGCTTCTCTTCTTTAGGCAGATTCAACTTATTTGCACCTTTGACCAAAGGAAAGTCAGTCAGTATAATGTAACAAACAGTAAGAATTCAGCACATTTTCTAAATATACATCATCAGCAATTATTTGATTAATCTAATGTACATTTGTTATAAAAAGAACCAAACAAGGTTCTTAATTGTAGTTGTTTTAATGCACGTTTTGTCTTGTTTTGGAAGTGTGTTAAGGCCCCTGGCTGAGAAACACACAAGACAATCTTTAGAACACATGGATTTGTGTGTTAATACAGTTACCCTGTTTATTGGTGGCAGTAGGTTCACTGCTTCTTGAATTGTTCTCAAAAAATGGAGACAGAGGGCTGTTCCGGAGAGGAGAGCGCAGGATGTCTGCCTTTAAACAACTAGGTATTGTCGTCTGCCTTTGGCACACCTGCGAGAGAAAATTTAGATATTTCCTAATAACAATTTATATCACAAGCAACATGCATGTGTAGAAACGCCATCTGACGAATGGTCGCTCGGTTACAGCGTGCACACAGCTCAAGTGTTGAAGAGAAGCGTGTCTTACCACGAGCGCGCCCACATTATTCTCTTTAACTGCTCCATCAGCTGCGGCCTTCACACTGGCGACCACAGCTCCGGGTTTGACAGAAACCAGCGTTTTCCGTTTGCCTGACGGGAGAACGAACAGAGATTATCGCGCACATGTATTCACGCACTTTGAGAAAGAACAAGGTGCGAGTTTCACAGTGTATTTAATTCAATCATTGTATTACTTTAAGCAAATCTGTGTCTATGAAAGACTCAAATACATTGTTTTACCTTTTCCCATCTTCAAGCTCCGACAAGATGATAAACTGTGTGTTATGATAGACACAAACGCATCACACAGCGAAAACTACGAGTTACACTTCCTGAGTTTTAAAAATCCACCTGGCTGTTCATTGGTCAAGCTCTGGTGTCGTCACACGGCACGCCCTCGTCGCCTTATTATATGGTTGCCCTGATACACACACACACTGCACTCTGAGGACATCTGCTGGTACTACACGTGTCCGTGCAGTGGAAGACTGGAGACGTCACATTTTCCGTGAAAAGCATCCTGCAGTTTTCTGACGTACACTGACGTAACGTATGTAGAATAGACAGATCGTCGTTTGCTCCTGAGATGATTGATTAGTTTAGTACTCGTCATATGATCATTTGATAGTGGATCACGGCTTCAGATGGGATCAAACCCACTTCTTTTGGGTTTTCTTTACATTCATTCAAGTCATCATCTTGTTAGTTAGTCCTCATGTGTCTTCTCGGTTCCCTGGTCTGTATTTATACTCACTGTTTAATTTTCTAGTCTTTGGTTTAACAAAAGTTAAACAAAAGTTTGTCTGACAAACTAAAGATTACATTTGTCACACAACATACAAATTTTAAAACTGTAAGTAACCTTTGCCTCTCTATCATCATCTCTCCTTAAAGCATAAAATTGCAGGTTACTGCAGTTGTACTTTTCTTTGTGTCAAATAAAGTCAAACAGACATTACTCATGAAATCTGATCTGACAGCTCTAATTATGAATCAATATTAGGGGTCCAAGCACAAAATGCTGGAAGCCTATTTATTTTGTAAGGATTTTCAGGGGTCAAAGAGTTTTCTTGTTATTAGGGGTCGAGCCCTGAAGGACCTTCATTGAATCTGATAGTTTTCATATAAGCCCAGAAAAGGTGTAGTTACCTGTTGTATCCATTGATGATCTTTTTAGTAGTTGATAATTGTCATAAAAGTCTGAAGTTAAAGTATGAAGATAAAAATTGGTATAAATCTTCTTTGGTGGATGTCCTAACATATTCTATGATTTTACTTGGATATATAAAAAATGGCTGTCAGCAGCCAATAAAATTTCAGAAGCTAATCATGTCAGATCAGAATGGCCTACAATTATGGAAACAGACAAATTTATAGACCTTCTGAAACCAATATGTGCTCCAGAAAAACTGGTCATGTGCTAGCGCTAATAATATAATAGCAATTTTACATTTTGGCTAACAACACTGCAAACGTGTGTGATAAAATGTCACTTTTTGTTTCTTCACAATCGTTGCTTTAAACATTAAATAGTGTATATCTCATTTTTATGTTTAGCAATAAAGTTTTCCCACAGTTTTCCTTTTTAGAAGAAAATACTTTCGCATTCCAGGTGTGGCCCATCATGAATATCTTGTGTACACAAAGTTCAGGTGGAAAACACAACATTCTGACTTAACATGCTGAGATTCAGGCATTTTTGATGGGAGACCAGCAATCTTTAATGATCACTTAACTCCCAGATGAAGACTGTAATTCCTTATTTTGTCCACTAGAGGGTAGACTAAACAGTACCACGATAAAAAAACACTGCGTTTCCATTCATAGTAATTAATTTACGGAACCATGATTCACTGACAATGTGACGATGTGTTTAATCATTTTAAAAAGTTTAAGTTTACCCCTCACCTGTTCACCATTTTTCAAACCTGCACAATATATTTATAAATCTACTGTTCCAAAAAAAGGTATTCAAAAAAGTTACAGATTGCAGCTTTAACTGTATTCACATGATAGTTTATGCTTAAGCTTATATTGTAATACTAAATGTTCAGATTATACACAAAAGAATTACTGTAAAAGGCAAAGTTAGGTTTCATTCATGTATCACAGCTGTTTTCTTGAACAGCTTTTTTAGGGAAACTCAGTTGAGCATAAATTGAGATTTTTCATTAATTTAGGACACACATTCTATGAGAGAGCTGATAAATATTACAACATCAAAACTATTTACATGTATTTAAGTATTTACATGTTTTAATGGCAAAGCAAACTCAAGCCATACAATTCTTACACTTATTGTTATGTAAGGATGACATAACTACAATAGCACATTCTTGGATTGTGTAACATCATATAAGACTGTCTCTGGTTTAAAGCTTCTACCTCAGGCAGATCAGCTTTTCCTGACAGACATCAACTATTTTCCATCTTCTGACTCAACTCGAAGACATTTCTCAGACAACATCTGCCCAAAAGGGGTGCAGCTTCAGATTAAAAGCACAATTCCAAATTTCATTTGTATGAAATTCTTATGAGACAGAAATGTTGAAGCAGTATGTGAACTGCAGATGCACATAAAAATAAAGGTACTAAAAATAGAAGATGCCATAGAACAGTTCTTAAAAGATCCATTTTCATACCTTTTATAGTCTGAAGAACCTTTTTGCACTATAAAGAACCTTTTGTTCTGCAGAAAGGTTCTGTGGATGTTTCCTTACACACAGCAGATGAAAAACCTTTATAGTTACATATTCTATTAAAATGTAGAATAAAATATACTCATGACCATAACCATGTATAGGAAACACTGCTTCAGTGCCTCTAGGCTGATGGTGTCTGTTTGTATGTGATGAACAAACTGTAAGAGGATTCATTAAATAAAGAAAAACAGTGTTGTCGGTGGTGGTGGTCAGACTTCACTCTGATAGGCAGTTATAGGGTTAATGTGGTCAAACGGTTTATTCAGAGGAAGCTGCTGGTTTAATTGATTTTCCGTAAATCATCTGTCATTACACTTGAACTGGCAGGAGCCGGCAGAAACGAGTCGAGCCAAAATATTCCTGTAAATGTTTTGGCGAAATGCAATCAGCTTTTGCAACTTTTTCTGCTCTAAATATTCTAAACATTTTGTGTTCAAATACCTTTAAAAAACAAAGGCATAATAAATCCTTTTGCTTTTGTTAAAAGCAGAGGTTCATTTGAATCATTTATGGAATATGGAACTGGAATAAATATTGCAACCTTAAACCAAAAACATCATGCGGACATGTTGACTAAAAACCAAGCAAGCATATTTTTTTCTCATTTACTGTCAATAAGAAAGACGACCTTCATTAGGAAGGTCTGTTTTGGAGTGCAAATCCGTAATGTGACGGTTACTGTAAAAGAACAGGCGCATTCAGGAGGAGGTGCTTGGTCACACCTTATATATATGGAGACATTTGAAGATCATAAATGGGTTTGAGCACCAGACTGTTTCTTATTCATCTGCAGGGCTGCAGTCCAGTCCAGGGAGGAGAATCACGGGTCAGAACCATTTGTGCTGGAACACAAGTGCAACACTTTAGCACTAGCACGTGTGACAGAAAATAAACGCACAATGAGAGTCTGGAGAGTTCTATCCAGGTTGCAGTTAATTCTGCTGCTTCTGGTCACAGTGAAAGCACAAGGAATTGGTAAGTCTGACAGGTTATTATGCATTTATATACAATATAGTGATATATTCTGAAAACAAACAATGTTATTTCTGTTTGTTTGTGCATGCTATTATGTTTTGGGTCCTGGCATGTTCTTACATTAATTATTAACTCTATGTTGTATTATAATTTAAAATGATCTGGTGCATAATATAAACTCTCATGTCTGATCAAAAGGGAAAAAATGCATGTGTTAGGAAAGATAGTTATCACTTCATAAGCTCTGTATGATTTACACTATATATAATTGAGGCTTCAGTGTAAGTCAGTACCTGAAGCAGGTGTGTTTGACAGAAACGCAGTAATTCATGTATATTTTGCAGTTTACGATCTCCTCGTGTCTCCGGACTGTTTACCTGATCTCCTGCAAGGAGGAATAAGAGCAAAAAACATGGACAATGCATTTATCCTGGCAACCGTGCAGCTGCAGAACAGAGCTCCAACACGCCTCTTCCGCATCTTCAATGCTCTGGACAACACGGACTATTTTGATTTCACTGTGCAGGGAAAACTCAACAAAGGTTTGTTTGGCCACATCTCACTGATGTGTTTCAAGCTAAGAATATAAGAATATGCATTACTGTCAACAGATGAAAGATACTCGAATGAGTCTGAAATCTCTCACTCTCGTTCTCTTACAGTCATTTTGAAACATCTGAAGAGCAACGGCAAACAGGGTACGAACAATTTCCCTAAAGTGCAGCTGGCGGACGGTCAGAAACACTACATAATGCTTCACTTCAGCGGGCTGCAGACCGGCAGCCCCGCCACGGCCTTCTACGTGGACTGCAGCCTGGTGGACAGAGTGCAGGATGTGCCGGTTGCCTTTAAATCCCTGCCTCAGGGCCCAAAACGGGTGATGCTGAAGACCTTGCAAACATCATCGCAAGTAAGCAAGATAACTGAAGAAATATCTTTGTTCTCATGAGTCATCTTTTCTTCCTTCTGCGGAAAAACAGATAAGTTCTTAAAGCTGAATTTAGACGGATTTGGGAACTTTATAGCTCTTCAGCTGACCAGCTAAACCATCTTAACACCAGCGTTACCAGCCTGGAAGATCAACTTGACCATCTTGAACTAGCGAAGGCCATCAGATCATCTTTGCAACTGTTCTATAGTCTGTATATACTGTTGCTTTCTGTTTCATTATACTGACCAGTATGTCTGTTTTTTGTCGTGTGGTGAGGTAAGCCCGCAAACGTGTTGCCAACAGCCCAAAACTGTTGTATGTTTACAATTCCTGGGAAACATTTTGTTTGTCTCGCTGGTAAAATGAGAGGAGGAAAGATGACAATAAACCTAACTTTAACTTCAAATCTTAGCAGGTCTTCTACTCTTAGATGAACATGTATCTGTGTTTTAGGACAAGCTGTTGGACCTCAAACTGGTGCTGGATGAGTCCATTGATAATGTGGTGGAGCTTCAGGACTGCAGTGCTGGGAGTTCACAGAATGAGCAGCGGGAACACAGAGAGCAGTCCAGTGAAACACTGCAGCTGCTGGGTGAGACTTCTGATGCTGTCCAGCATCAGTAATATACCCTAAATACCCCAGTAACTGTTCCATCCCCGCAGGAACAACCTCAAAGATGGACGCTGGTCCCATGTTTGAGCTGATGCGCATGATTCAGGAGCTGAAGGAGAAGGTGGACCAGCAGGTAATGTTAACAGTCGAGAAGAAAACACGTTCTTAAAGCATCAGTTCAAATGTTACTCATTTATTAATGATAATACTATATAAATAAAATCATAATATTCGGATTAGGGTTGTGACAGTGTCAGATTCACAACACAGTTATCATGGCCAAAAGAATTCATGATAACTGTTATTGAAGTATGTGCTGAAATAAAAACAACAATGTTATCAGTTATTTAAAAAAAATTGTGTTATTTCGTTTTTTTTTCTTTTTTTTGGCCAATGAGAGAGAGAGAGAGAGAGAGAGAGAGGTTTTCAGCATGAGGTTCTGTGTTGGAGTGTCAACCACATACTGGCACTGATTTATTCACAATTTGATCAAATGTGGAGTTTTAACACAGTATCTGGCTACTAATATTACATCATTGTCGGTATATTGTGACACCTTTGTTGTCTTATAACAGACCAAAGAGACGGCCGACCTGAAGAAGACGATACGTCAGTGTGTTCAATGCAAAGGTGAGATTCCCACTAAAGAGCCGCTAACTGTAATGCACAAACATTCACAACTATTCTAAAGAATGATGGTGGTGCTCAATTAAAAGATGAGTGAAAGTGAGAATAAACACAAACTTTCTCTCTCAATGGACATTTTCTTCAACAATTGTTGGACTCTTGTAACGTTATATTTGTGTAACTTTGTACGTCTCATGTTACTGCATCTGACTGTATTGTTCTTCTCACCTCGTGTGTCTCTTTGAATAAGAGCATCTGCTAAATACCTAAATGTAACATTCAGATCAGTCAGGGAGAGATCGGGATGGAACAGACCGGGATGGAACAGACCGGAATGGAAGAGGAAAACCACAGGATAAGAGATCCAAGTGTGGACCAGGAGTCTGTTTCAAACCAGGCATGTGTACTGAAACTGCGGATGGTGTGCAGTGTGCACCCTGCCCTGAGGGCTACAGTGGAGATGGAGTCCACTGTGATGATGTAGACGAGGTTAGACTTGAACTTTGGTTGTTAATACTATTACCAAAGCATAACCACCCGAATGAGTCGAAACTCCACCCACTTCTCTACTATGTGTGTCTCCACCCGCACGTGATATTGTTTCTGCACCTCATGTTTCTTCATGTTTGTGTTTGATATTTGGGTAATTGTGAGGGAACAGGAACTCTTGTAAAAAGTGTTTTATTTGACAATACTTGCTGTTTCTCGTCTAGAGTAAATGATTAAGAGTGTGTTCGGCTTAACCGATGACAATAAAACGTAGTCAGGAACACATAGTGATTTATAAACATGTTTAATTCAGGTTCTAATAGAGCGCTATTGTTTAACAGTCGTTATGTGTAAGCAATCTGTTTTAATGTGATTTTCCAGTGCTTTTATAGAAGCGCTGTGACATCAATGTCTGTGTTTGTATCACAGTGTCAGTTGAACCCGTGTTTCACTGGGGTGCGGTGCATTAACACTGTGCCAGGCTTCAGATGTGAGAAATGTCCACGAGGCTTCACGGGGCCAGAGATTCAGGGTGTGGGCATTCCCTACGCTCAGTCCAACAAACAAGTGTGTATTTCACAAAACAACACAATGTATTTACTTCAATATTTTGTGCATGACAAAGGGTTTGTTTTTCATTTATTACTGTCACATGTGCAAATATAAATATATATTGTTTTGTGTTTATCAGATGTGTAATGACGTGGATGAGTGTCAGGTGGATAATGGTGGTTGCACACCAAATTCATACTGTCATAACACAGTGGTAAGATCAATATTACTATAATTTACCTCCATTATCCAATACAAAGTACATGAAGTGTGGTGGTCTGATGTTTGAAAGCTGTGATTTCATCTCCATAGGGTGCGTTCCACTGTGGAAACTGTAAGAGCGGATACACGGGAGATCAGACGAGTGGCTGTAAGAAGATCGGACCCGGTCCGGTTCCTGCTGGTATATCTGAGAGGCTGTGTGGAAACGGTCAGCTGAACCCTTGTGACATCAACGCAGAGTGTGTGGTGGAGAGAGACGGCAGCATCTCCTGTGTGGTGAGACCTCAGGCCTCAGTTAAAGAGAGTCGCTGTTGTGCTGTTATTCATGTGCTGTGCTGTGTTTTCCTCGCTGCCTCCAGTGCGCCATTGGCTGGGCAGGAAACGGTTACGTCTGTGGAAAGGACACAGATATCGACGCCTATCCGGACAGCAAACTTCTGTGCAGAGATGCAAACTGCAGGAAGGTGAAATCTCTGTCTTCTGCTCTGTGTCTTTGTGTTACATTTGATATAAACATGAAGATCATCAGTGCAACTTATTTATGCTCTGCAGGACAACTGCATATTTGTGCCCAACTCGGGTCAAGAAGATGCAGACAGAGACGGGAAGGGAGACGCATGTGATGAAGATGCAGATAGTGATGGAATCATCAACGAGCAGGTGCAGATGATATCCCAGAAGAACTTCTGCTGTGTGTTAATATAGAGCTGCTTCTGTTATCATGATATCTCTCCTTTTAAACCAATGAACTATTAAGAGTTCCTCTATCTTGTCTATGTCATGCCTGTCATCAGGGGATTCTCTGAAATTGTTGTTATGATCATTTGTAGAAATATCAGTTTTGTCTGTGAATCGCTGCATGAGCACAGCACTGCATGTCTCACTGGAATTTCTTAATACTTACAATCATTTCTACCTGATAGATGTTTGAGTATCAATATAAATGTGTATTATAAATCACATATCTCATGACACTGTATAGCTGCTGTTCTATATATGATGTGTTTTACAGGACAACTGCTGGTTGACACCTAACATAGACCAGAAGAACAGTGACAAAGATCTCCATGGTGATGCTTGTGATAACTGCATGCATGTGGAGAATCCAGACCAGCGCGACACAGACAAGGATGGACTGGGAGACGCCTGTGATGATGACATAGATGGAGACGGTGATATAATCACATCTCATATCGTCAAACATGAACGTCTTCGCACTTTCCACACATTTAATGATCTCTGCTAGTGTTGCGCGTGACATCTGGCTGTTATGTGGCAATTTTTGAGTAGCAGAAAGGTGGTGTTATGTTTAAAATATGTCTTTCACCCTACAGCCAGATTTTCCTGCGCTTAGGTCATTTTTATGAGGTAAAACAGAAGACTCTGTGTTTATGAAGCTCAAATTAGAGAGCGCTTTAGCAGGCTCTTGTCGTGTATAAAGGCCTCATGAGGCACCACGCTGATAATTTACGTTCGAATGGACAATTATTTGTTCCAGTCTAAAGAGTGTACGAGTGAGCGAGTCCAGGCAGCGTTTGACATTTACGCTGTTGAAAACAGCAGAAATCCAGACACTTGACTTGATATTTTAGAAGTTGCTCATGTCTCTTTTGAGCAACCACATTTCCACCAAGAACTCCAGCCAGGAGTTCCTCACGAGTGGAAAATATTCCAGACTTCTTTCCGAAACACTGCCACCTTGTGACGTAATCCAGCACACAGCACACAAAGGCGTCACTGTGTCCGTCTCTGTAGTACCTCAGTACATTTCTCCTGCTCCATTCAGTGACATTTTTAGACTACACCCCACTGTAAACATTCCTTTTCTTCACCTCTCTGTTGATGCATTATGTTATTCCCTGCCGTAATTCTCCGCTCATGACTCACTGAATTTTTACATGTACTTTCTGTTTCCTTTATTAGGTTTGAAAAACATTCTTGACAACTGTCAGAGGGTTCCAAACCCTGACCAGAGGGACAAAGATAATGATGGTGTTGGTGATGCCTGTGACAGCTGCCCTGAGGTGGCAAACCCCAACCAGGTGTCAACAACATCCTTCCACTGAATTCACTCACACTAACTCTATTATTTACATACAGTAAAATAGAGTAAAATACATACTTCATTTACATACAGTAATTGATACATTTTACACAGAGTTTTATATGCATATATCATGATACTGGATGATTAGCATTTTTATGTATTGTGGTGTTTTCATGGTACTTCACAGCAGTTAAAATACTGAGGTATTACCATGATGTCCAAAGAAACAGAGATTTACCATTACATACCATACATATATTAAGGGTACGGTGGGCAATTTTGAAGAGGCTAAAATTAGCAACCTAGCTTTGAAAGCATAAGATCCCGCTCTCCCTTCAGAACGCTTCCAAAGCCACGCCCCCAAAGCCCGTTTGACAGGCCAGCTGGACATTCAGACCGAATGCAATGATTGGACGAGTATTTTATGGTCCTGCGCCTTCCGCTGAACATATAGATTTTTATATAAACATATTTCAGGATGTGAAGAAACTCAACCAGCGTAACAAAAGATGTTTCTGGAAAAATCATCTACCCTGCCTTTAAATAGAAATACAAAAGTGATGTGTCAAAAACCATGGTAATACCTTTGGTACATTTAGTGTTTATTATTCTGTTTTATGTACTATATTGAATGTGATAGCACAGTTGAGTCTCAGCTGATTGGGTGTCTTTCTGTGTGGAGTCTGCATGTTCTCTCTGTGTTATTGTGGGTTTTCTCCTCATAGTCCAGACAGACCCCACAGGCGAGTGGTGAGTGAGAATGTGAGTGAGAATGTGAATGGATATATGATGGATTTTTAACACGTCATTCTTTTCTCTCAAGTCTGATGTTGATGATGATCTTGTGGGCGACACCTGCGACACAAACATTGACAGGTACAAACACCGAGTTTGCTTTAACTGACAGTCAATGTCACATGAGTTACTGGCATTCAGCTCTGCTGTTGTGTTCCAGTGATGGAGACGGAACCCAGAACAGCAAAGACAACTGCCCCAACATCATCAACAGCTCCCAGCTGGACACGGATAAGGACGGGCTCGGGGACGAGTGTGACGATGATGATGATAATGACGGCATTCCGGATGATCAGGATAACTGCAGACTGGTGCCTAACGTTGACCAGAAGGATGAAAACAGTACGGAGCTTTTATAACGTTGTAACCAAGCACACTTCACTGTGACAGGCTTTGAAGAGTGTGTCTGATTGTCCTCTTTCATATTGACATTTAATGACATCAGTGTCTGCATACATGAGGTCACAGTATGACAGCGTGCTTTATAAATAAAGGCACATCACACACACAGGATTGATCTGTGTTTCTCTCTTCCTCTGGGACAGATGATGGAGTGGGTGACGCTTGCAC
>JAZGTI010014515.1:0-14048 GCA_036877585.1 Botia kubotai
ATCTCCAGCAACAATAAACAGTCCGTCTGGGTTTAAGTTCTGCAGCTCACAAATAGCCCCATACAGTTCACAGAGCGCGTCTTTTACATTCACGCGGGGCGGAATGTATGCAGCGATAATGAGAACAGTTGTAAATTCCCGTGGAAAATAAAAAGGTCTGCATCTAACAGTCACAAACTCCACCAGCGATGAGCAGTAACTAGCACTGAGTTCTTGCACCATTCCGTGTTGATATAAACACACAATCAACCGCTGCGAGCCTTACTGCACAGAGCTGTGTTTCTGTCGGCACGGAACAAAGACAGCCCGTCTAGCTCAATGGCGGCGTCCAGAACTCTGTCGCTGAGCCACGTCTCTGTGAAAACAAAGACGCAGCAGTCTCTGAACTCATGCCGCGTTGTTTGCTGGAGTCAGATGTAATCCAGTTTATTGTCCAGGGAGCAGACATTGGAGAGCAGGATTGACGGGAGAGCCGGCCGGCTAGCGTTTGTTTTTAGCCTAGCACGGACCCCGCCCTCTTGCTGCGCTTTCGTTTTCTCGCGCACCGTTTCCCCTCCCCTGGTCATCAGCATCAGGCGACGTCGAGGGCTGAAGGCCTGGTCCCCACAGCAAGCCGAGTTCGTGTAGCTTCCCCAGCAGATCATTATGCAGAGTGGCTGTAGCGTATTTTCTGCATTTCGTCAGTAAGTGGCGGTTGTATACACGAACACCGGTAGCATCGATGTCCATGCGCCGTTGAATGTTTAATAAAACAAACAAAAAGCACTACTGTCGCGCCGCCATCTTGTAATGATAATGGTGTACATTGTATTTTGGGTGTATGTGTGCGCTTTCCTGTAGTTCAGTGGTTAGAGCACGGCATTAACAATGCCAAGGTCATGGGTTCGATCCCAGGGATTGCACATACATACTCCAAAACAATGTATAGTATAATAGAATGTAAGTCGCTTTGGATAAAAGCGTCTGCCAAATGCATAAATGTAAATGTACGAATATGCTTGTGACAAATTCGATAGACTTGGGCTGAATTTTGTGGCATCATAGCATTAGAATGCCATAGACACTTGGGGATGGGCTTATATTGCTTGGCTTAGCAAACAGCATCTATCTATCCTTAAACTTTTAAGCTTAAAAAAGTACCACAATCTTAATATGTTAAAACTTTTTTTTTACATTAAGACTAGGCTTTCACAAGCTAACATAAAGTTTGTTCACAAACTCTGCTCCTCTGGTTATATCCTATTATATTTATGTATGTTATGTATTTATGCTAATATGAAGTTTTCCTTGAACATTCTGTTTTCCTCTGTTCTGACAACTTTTGGTAACAAGAGTGCAGGATATCTGTTTTCACTCTGTATGCTGACTCGGCCGATGGCAGCCTAGGTCACAAATAGCATTTTCATGATTTAGGAGCAAAAATTAGAAAAACATTATGCCTCTGACTATGGGAAATTATGTCTTATCACCATGTTTTGGAAATGTTTCCTGAGTTCAATTAGAGCGTTTTTAACTTTTAGCATTTTAACTTTAAGGGAATGTTGGTGTGAGGCTTTCTTACAGGATGACTGGAGAGGAGGATGTGGCTTCTGTTAGGTGTACAACTGGCAAGGTGTACTGACGATATTATAATTTATCATTAAAAGAGGATTGTGAGTCAGCTCCCTCTTTTTCATCTGGCTTATGTGTGTTCACTTAGAAAGACAATTGTGAGCCAGTTGTCCAAATATTAAGGTAATGTAAAATATCAATGTTGACATGACTCTTATCTGAGGCCTTCAGTAACTTTCCATTGTGTCAACATACTTGATAGATTAGTACTTTGTCAGAATAAAGCTGAGAATGAACTGATTAGCACTCTTGTGTGTTATTTTGTTGTCATGTTGGTGTAAGACACAGTGCTGCACATCAATATTGCTACAGAAAACTGTTTAGAATATAAAGGAATACAGTTCTGGGCTATACCTGTTTCAACTAAAAATAACTTGTCTGGATGAACTGCATTTGCCACAGGTGACTCTTTCCTATGGTGGGTAAATGGTTCATATCTGTCAATTGACAAAATTGGGTTAAATTTGATATGTCTGAAAACAAATTATAATATGTATTGCATCATAGGGAAGCCACATAATTGGTTAATTGGGCTGTAATCTTTTCAGGACAAAACAATTCATTGATTTACATAGTTCAGTATAGCACTGGGTCCCTTCTTTCACAAGCTATTGAACTGGATGATGTGCCATTGAAAAAAAACATAGTGATGGTACAAATTGAATATATATAAATAATTGTTATTGAAGACTTCTTTAGGGTTTTCCAAAAAAGATTTTTTATGTTTTTCCATGTGCTATGAAATATTTTTAAATCAAGACAAGCAGGGATTTTCATCTCATGAAAGTCATTAGAAGGCTGTTATAAAGTATCATGTAATTTGTACACGATCCCTCAAAGGCTGATGACGTCACACCTTTCCATAGACGTCAATGTGTTTTTCAGCTTTAATAAAACGTGGTCTTCTGCAGCAAAATATGTTGTAGTGTGTGCTCATAATAGTTAAATAATGAATAGTTAAATGATACATAGCCGAAATTATCCATTTTAATGCATATTAACAAAGTTATTGAACACGGAAATCTGTGCGAATATGAAACCAACTTTACCGCAGTCCCTAAAAATAAGCCGGAACAGACACGTGACTGACACGGAAGTGCGGCTGAACGTGTGTGTGAGAAAGATGTCTTGTGCTCCTGTGAAGATGAGTGATACTGTGAGTTTGTTTGGTGGTGGAGTGTCTGCTGATGTGGAACAGCTGTACAAACACTTGAAGGATCTCGACAGAAACGCTTTCAAACAAATACTGACAGGTAAACTTCACTCTATAGCGCCTGTTCTCCTCTGTCTACATGTTGGTTTTCTTAATTGCTTTTAATTTTAATGTGTATTTATGCATGTTATGTGTTATACTATGTGTTAAGTTTTATTTTATGTTCAATGTTCAATGTTCAAAGCTGTAGTGGAGGCCGTTGATGGTCAGGACTGCAGTGAGTCTATGAGGTCGATAACAGAAAGCGGTTTCATAGCAGAGGAGACCTTTAACCATGTTGTGGCTGGATTATATGCCGTTCTGAAAGAAGCTTTACGTTTGCCTTTGTCTTCCTTAAGACAAGAGGTTTGCCTTACTTTCCCACTCTTTCAAGTCACTGTCACACATCCTACATTAACAATAAATTCAGTGTGTTGTATGTTTTTATTTCAAGTAATGAAACAAAATAGACCTATATCACACTTTCTACTTTTGGTAAGTGAAGCAGTGTTTCGCTACTTCCGGTACCATCGCAACGTAGTTAAAACGAATAGCTGAATCCTGTCGCCAGTGTTATTGCAGCGTACTGAACTGCTTTAATTCTAGACAATGACACTAACCGCAGTTTTCACGATTTCCCGACACAAACAGAACTGAGGAAATCATGGGTTAGACTAATACAGCGGGATGAAGGTCCATCTTTTAAAATAATACGCGGGAGTACGTCCGTGTGCAGTATGCATTTCGAAACGGATGATGTCTATTTCCTACAGAGTGACATTTTGAACATTTTTGGCAATTTAGTTTATGTATGAAACTAAAGTGAAGAACTTCTGAAATACTGCAATAAATCTGTGTCAAAATACCTTTAATGAATATTGTTTCAGTGAGTTGGGACTAGAGTATGTTTGGGCTAAACTTTCTTAACTTTTAGCAACCTGTAGTTTATAGGACTTATTGACCAGCAGCAACTTGCCTGTATTAATACCTCTCTGTTCACTATATCTGACACTCACAGCCTGTTGGCAATTGTTAACTTTAAACTTATCCTGCTAAAAGTAAAAAAAAAAAGTCAGTCTTGATTATTAATGATTGATAACATGACATGAGTAGGCTTGGGTTAGAATTTATTTCTATGTAGACTGCGCAACCTGAATAGAACTTACTGAACAGCTAAAAAACTAAAAAGCTATCAAACTGAACAGCTTACTGCAGACATACAATTTATTTGCTCAAATTCTGTAAATCGACATACTGTTTTAGAAGTTGCTTTATTTAGGCTACGTCAATGTTAGACAAAATTTATAGCAAGTAATAAGCTCAAGCTAACAGGATAACTATCAACCAATATACATTGACATTGCAATTGACTTGTGGTTAAAAATAAACTTTTAGAAGCACTTGTATCCTTTGTCCAGCTTCACTTTGGTGTGCTGTTTTACCAAGTGAGCAACATATTCTTGGCCAAATTATGGCAATGTCAACAGAGAGGATGTCATCCGATGTGACAGTGCCACTTTTGCTAGACAACACGGAAGAATTACTTCCTTATGTCAGTTCCACTGTGATAAAGGTCTATTGTTATGTGACATTGATTTTTTTTGTCAGCCTTACAGTAATCTTTCATAACTATATTTTGATCACATAAATTAAGATTTTAAATCTAGTTTAATATGTGAATAAATAAATACAAACTCACAAAGGTATATATTTAATGTAATTGTTTGGAGTTATTTTTGAAAAGTGCATTGATTGTTATTTTAGGTTTTCAGTGAGGACCTCAGAGTGCTTAGGTAAGTGTAACAGTGGTGATTTTCTTTATGTATAAATATTTTTTAACAAGACATGTTATTATATTGAGTCTGTGTAGTTGAATTGTTTGTTTCTGTTTGCTGAAAGAGTTCCTGAAGAATTCATTGCAGACATGTCCAGTGTTGTCTTTGGAAACAGGTATGCTTTTAGCAAAGTCATATTTTCCTTTTTCTTTCAAATTGGCAGTGGCAGTATTTGCAGATTCAGGTGCAATTTAATTTTGTATATTATATTTCATTTCACATGAAACAAAAAGATGAATGTCAATTGTCCTGTTTAAGAGTTTGCGCCTGGCTTTCAATGTATGGTGTTGCCTTGCTTCTTGAGCATCAGTAAATGTTTGCAATTTGTTGAAAATGTTTTAAGTTGCACATGCATTTAAAATATCTGCATGTAATTACACACTTGTCCCTAAACCTACCTAGAACAACACATGTATACAAAATGTGTACAGTATGTTGTATTTTATTCTTGTGTAAATACATATTATTTAAAGACACCTAATATGAAGTGGGAATACTGATTACTTTCCAGACAAACCTCAATGAAAGGTAGTACCCTTCAGGTGCCAAGTCTGCCAAAGATTAAAGAGCTCAAATGGAGAGTTGATGTTGCCATTTCAACAAGGTAAACTAGTGACACCTCAAACTACTGCTTTTAAAACTGAAACCAAAACTATGTGTAATTTGGGCTGGGTGATAAAGCTAGAAATAATTGATATTTTATATTTATCTAATATTTAAAATATTGCCACGAGCCAGAAAAGGGATCTTTTTATATATTTACCATAAAATTGCTGCATTTTTTCATTATTGTTTTAATCTATTCTGACCCAATTGTCACTAGCCAAGTAGAATTAAATATTTAATGCAAGAATTAAAATATAATAAAACGTTAGTCTGTAGAAGTAAATAGGCTTTCCTGTAGCTCAGTGGTTCGAGCATGGCGTTATTTGGTAGACGCTTTTATCCAAAGCTACTTACATTGCATTATACTATATATTGTTTCTAAGTACGTGCAATCCCTGGGATCGAACCCATG
This sequence comes from Botia kubotai, assembly GCA_036877585.1. Classification (NCBI taxonomy): domain Eukaryota; kingdom Metazoa; phylum Chordata; class Actinopteri; order Cypriniformes; family Botiidae; genus Botia; species Botia kubotai. Next base: position 5,657 of record JAZGTI010014515.1, read on the forward strand.
ACCTTGGCGTTGTTAACACCATGCTCTAACCACTGAGATACAGGAAAGCTGTAGCTGTTCAAACAATCCTCAGTTGTGTGCTGCCGTTAAGATTATTTTACTGCTGCTGATTGAGTCAGAGCCTTCCCAGTTCCAAATTGTAAATACCAAATATTATTATCAATGAATTATATCAAATATGTCTGATATTTACGACTCTTGATTGGGCTTCCTTTGATGGGATACCCCCAATAGCCAATGTTAGCGAGCAAGCTTCCCCAGCTGTATGTTGTGTGCTTTTATAGCTGCAACATGGCAATTACAAACATGTTACGAAAGTGGAGTATTGAGAAAGAAGATGGACTTGTACAACTATGGCAACAGTCAGCTGACAACATCAATCATCCTCCATGTTTATTTATCTTTTGAAGTCATGTTTGATCATGTAAGTTTCTGTGAAATCTTGAGGCTGTGGAATTGCATCTGTAAAATCTTTACTACAGCCGGCAGGTGTGTGGTACTACAGTCTGACCAGATCATCTTGTGTGTGCATTTGGAGGATTATAACTTTAAATTATAAAACCAACTGTTCTTATGTCTGTGGTCTATCATGGTTTTGAAAATTGAGTAGGATTTAAAAATCTTCTATTATGCCTCAGGCCTAACGAGCAAGAATATGTAATCATTTTTGTATATGCAGTAATACAGAAATACATGTTATTGAACACCAGTGTTTATTTTCCTAAAAATCTCTTTAGTCCATGCTAAATGCTAGTATAGCGTGGACATTCTGTATATTCCCATCTGCATTGCACTGTTTTACTGTTCATGTTTGTCACATTAGCACTGTTTACATTTGTTTACTGTTAGTTTTTACATTTTTGTATGTGCACTTTCTTTGAGAGACTAAATTTCGTTGTACATTTGTGAAAGACAATAAAGGTATTCTAATTCTAATATTGTCATGGAGTATTGTCAGTGAGTTAAAGGAGCAGTTTTATAAAGTTACTCCAAAACTGTCAACTAGACTTTTGACTTTGCTTGAGGGTTTGTTGTTGCATTATGGACTTATAACAAATCTCTACACAGTTTGCTCTGGATGGTATTAATCAGTCTCCATTCCGATTCATATTTGTATTATTCAGCTCACTGTCTCGAGCTCTGCAGCCCTCCGTTCTCATGCAGATGAAACTGTCAGATGGGCGTCTACATCGCTTTGAGGTAAAGCTGCTCAAATACATTTTACTCTTTTCACTCATTCAGTTTAGATACACTTCAAAAAAGGTGCTTCATGATGCTGCAGTTCACAAAACCATTTTTGACTGTATGGTTCCATAAAAACCTTTAACATCTGTAAAACCTTTCTGTTTTCTTTGTTGTAGAAAACATTTAGATAAAAATGTAACAAAGAAATGGTTCTTTTACTAACCTCTGACTGAATGGCTCTTGGGGATCCAAAAATTGTTCTTTTCTGTCATTACTGTATAAAGCCTTTACATTTATTTAGATGCTTTTAGCCAAAGTGACTTACAAAGAGAGCATTTAACATTTTGTCTTAAGAACCAACAACCCTAGTCTATAAAGCCACATTTACAAGTGGGAATAGTTCTGATGCCAGTAATAGGATTTAAAAAATTTTTACACATGAAATGAGGTTTAACATCGGATTGTTAGGGATTAGTCAGGTGTCTGTGAAACAGGTGTGTTTTCAGTTGTTTCTTGAAGGTTGCGATGGTCTCAGCAGGTTGGGTGGAGACAGGTCACGCGTTCCACCTGGAAGGAACATAATAGATGAACATTTTAGACAGTGATCTGATACCTCATTGTTAGGAAACAATCAGACGTCGCTCGTTTACAGACTGTAGTTGGCGGGAGGGGACATATATCACTCAGGGAGTGAGTTGTTGAGGTAGGAGGGTAAAGTTCTGTAAAGTTCTCGGTGACTGATTCAGACAGGTATGGGTAGCCAGTGGAATGAGATCGGGAGGGGTGTAATGTGGGCTCTCTTTGGTTGATTGAAGATATGATGTGCTGATGCATTCTGATTCATTTGCAAGGGTTTGGTTGCATTGGCTAGAAGGCCAGCCAGTAGGGCATTGCAGTAATCCAGCTTTGATATTACATGTGCTTGGACTAGGAGCTGCATTGCATGCTCGGACAAGAAGGGATCTGATTTTCTTGATGTTATAGAGCATGTACCTCTGAAGATTAATCAGAAGATTATTGCAACATGAGTAGTGATTTCCTACAATACATGGTCATTAAACACCACCCCAAGGTTCCTAATGGACCAAGTAGGTGTAAAAGTTGATAATCCAAATTAAACTGTTAGGTTGTGTTGTAATGATGGATTGGCTGGGATTACCAGGAGTTCAGTCTTACTGAGAGTGAGTTAAAGATGTCCTTCCTTCATTCAGGCTGAGATGTCTAAAAGGTAAGCAGAGATCCGAGCAGGGATGATGGGGTCATCCGACTAGAATAAGTAAAGCTGTTTGTCATCTACATAGCAAGAGAACCTTACTTTTTAGTAGTGTAGAATCTCTACAAGTGACATGTTTTTGTAACATGTTTTTGTGTGATGTTTCACCAAGTTAAAAACATGACTTTCAACTCAACAAGACTTAAATGTTTATCAATCAGTGGTTTGTCTGATGCAAACAAATGATACAGTCCAAAACTGTGTATGCTCTTTCACATTACAGACAGCAGGGCGAAAAACCTAAAGAATCTATACTTTTTAACAGTTTTTGAGATTTTAACCTGGTCATAATAGTCAATTTGTTTTGTTTTTACCTAGGTTCCAGTTGCCAAGTTTCAGGAGCTTCGGTATAATGTTTCTTTAATTTTAAAGGAAATGAATGATTTGGAGAAAAGAAGTGTTCTTAAAATACATGACTGATAGATCATCTGTTGCTGTACTCATATTTTTATTTAACATGTAAATGTTCAGTTTAAACATTTATAACAGTGTTAAGTAAGTGTAATTATTTTTACGGAACATTTTAACATTTAACACAGTCACTGAAACAAACAATTATAAGTTTAACAGTGGTGGTAGTGCTGTCTCGCAGTTTTGGGAAAGTTGAGTTCCCAAAAGTTCTGGAGTAGCCTGTTACTTTACGTTAAATATGTTTTTACTATAGTCACTAGGTCTTCCTTTTGTCACCTCAATTGTAATCATTTATGTTTTGTATTTGTCCACACATTGTTCCGTGTTGCTGATCAATTAAAAATGTATAGAAAATGTGTCTGTCTTGTTGTGGATTACAATGTGCACCTGTTCCCTACACACAACACATTTGTAAAGATATGAAAATTCCATTTGATAAATTGTAATTTTATAGAAATTATCTGAAAACAATGATAAACATTTCATGAGACTGTGAAACTTAACGTTTTGATGACTGTCTTAATTGTAATTGCATATTCAGAAAAAGCAAAGCATACATTGTACATATAAAATTAAGCAAAAGTTTGTGCCCAACACTGCTCTTAACAAATTTGATTTATTTATTGTTAATTCTATCATTTTCTTTTGTAGACAAAAAGTGTTTAAAAAGCCATTGCAAAGTTACAAGTTCAGACACTGCCGGTATTGTGTTGTTGCTAAATCATAGCTTATAAAGCAGCTGATATCTATGGAAGTAAATGCATTTGGGAATAAGTGCCAAACAGATTATTAAACAATTAAAACTGAAGTAAAAGCACAATGTCTATGTTTTTATAAAGATTGTATCTCTCTACTGTACAGATTTATTTAAACGTGATGAACAGGTCACAGTTATCCTGCAGGTGTAGTACAATCTTACCAATTCTAGTTTTTGGGAAAAGTTTAAGACTACTTATATAACATCCTTTAGTCAATGAGCTTTTTAAAGTGTTTTTTTAGGCATCTGTACCATAAGAAATCTATAGAGCCATGGTTCCTTACGCACCCTACCAGCCCAATATGTAAATACAACGCCCTCAAAGCAAAGGTCAGTTTACAACAGTAACGCTGTAGTGATTTCAGTAAAGACATTAATTTAGTCAGATAGTTTCAAAGATTCTACCAGCATTTTGTACTTAGATCCAAATGTGGTTGCATGTACTAACATTAGATTCCTTGTGTTGTATGTGTTTAGACGAATGAAGACAGCAGTGAGCTGCTCTTATCTTAATCATCAGATCTCTGGTTTTGTCCATCAATGATGACATTCACATTAGCAGGTCAACATGAGGCGTCACACTCAGATGTCCGTACACCAGAAAGTTTGTTCTTTTGATATCTACTGCATGGGCAGGATAAATAACAAAATATATTAATTGAAAGGATAAAGCTTTGCTTTGATTTTATATCTGCTTTTAAGATGCAAAACGGCAAATGCATTTAATGTAAATCAAGCATTTTAAGACAATGCTTTTTGATAACTTCAACACAAAGCAATACATATGCCCCAAAAAGATACCTGACAAAGAAAAAAGGAAACACCGGGGCTACTGTGTATGTGTATATATATATACACAAACTTATCAGAGAAAACATGACATGGGCAAACACAATGAGGCAACAGGGACAGGAAATCATAACAAACCTACTCCGGACTATATAGTATCTGAAAATAAGTATTCATTTTCTTAATTATTTGTTTTTACAGTGAACAATATGAACAGTAATAAATATATGTTGTAAATAGAATTGTATATTATATTAGTAAAATAATATATATCATATGATATCGTATAAATTAGAAAAATTAAACTAAAAATGTATGTATATAGACAAATAGATATAAAGAACTAAGTATTATTAGATTATTGATAAGCATTAATGATAGTATGTGATGTGGATAATGACTTCATGTCAGCAATAGATGGAAATATGTCAGATCATGTGGATGTTCAGACACAGAAGGTTTTTACAAATCCGGCATTTGAAGAAGATTCGGTAAACACGGGGCATCAAGATTTTAGGTCCTGACTCAGGCAAATAAACAATCATGATTTGAACAACTGGTGGCAAATTTCTAACTGTAATCGCAAATGATTGTGATGACAAACAATGCTGAAATATCATGAATTGGGGAAACATTGAATGAAATTGACAAAAAACAATGTGATTTTGACTATTACATTGTTTAAAGGAGATTTCAATAACACTTTTTTTTGTGTGAGATGACAATCTTAAACAGTAAAACATTCTAACATTCCTAGATTACACTGAAGTTTGAATTAAAATATAAATCTTTGAAAAAGTTAAGTTTAAAATAAATACTCTGTTAAAGGTAAATTTATTCTTACTGTCTGTCTTCTGAAACAGTGATTTAATAATGTTACATGTCTTCTTTATGAAGATTCAGTAATAATTATAACTGCGCATATTTAAGATTTTTGTGGATTAATTACTTTTTGCCATCAGATCTCCATACTTATCTGGATGATTACAAATTAGCTGTTTTTTATACGTGTTTACTATCAATTGATGTTTTATAAGTAAGTAAGTATGCATTAGTTATACCAGAACAATATATAGATACATACATACATTTAAAATCAGCCTTGGAGTATTCAGGTAAACGCATGCTAAAAACTGTGTTCATCAGGCTGCCACAGTACAATGCATCTATGAGCTAAATATAAGACTAGAGTGACAACTTTGAAGTGCTACTCAACATAGGTGAATGCAGCTATATGTTGAGATGATGCATGATACATAAGACTATGCATCTTAGGTTGAGATGATGGTCTAGAACTAGTTGTTTTTGCAGCTGGGTTTAGCCTACCCTGTTGATGTGAGACTCAAGCTCATGTTAACTTTCAGGTCACATTTTATCAAGTTAACCTTGTTCTGCATGTAAGCTGCCTCACAGTTATATGAAAGGAAAGATGTATCCTTGGGAATGCTTTTAAGGCAGCTGATGTCCTTGGAAGTAGTTGCATTTGGGAATAAGTGGAACAGCTGTTTCACTGGGTGCTTTGGGGTTTGACCCAGAAGACATCACCATCTTTCTGTATCTCAAGCCCTGACACCACTTTGTGAAGCCCATGTGATAGCTCTCCAACAGATTAAGAATGAGAGACACATGGCACCATGCTTGGTACATATATAACGAATATGCATAAAAATATTGGTTGCTGCAAGCAGCAATAATCAGGGTTCAAGTGCTTTAAGACCGTTGACTGCATGTGCAAAAAATACTTCACATTACATAGCAGTGATTTCATAATCCATAATGTATAAAAAAAATGTCATCTGAATTATCATATACATGTTTCAAACCATTCTTTAAATAATATTTCCACAATAACTTCATAGCTGAAACAACATGCATGGTTTAAAAATACAAAAAGTCAAAAGCCTAATTTAAATTTTATTCATTTGCAATAAACACCTATGGTGTACTGTTAGCCTGGATTTTGTATTTAATTAAATCATTTAATTAACTTGTAGTTACATTTTATAGTAATACAATCAAACTTAAATAATTTAAGTAAATTCTAATAATTTGTAGAAATATCTGAATGTGTTTATATGACTATTTATATAAGTGGGCTTTACTGGCGACCATTTAACAAATTTATTTAACAAATCATACCCACAGATTTCCAATCTGTGCACTCAGATTTTGTAAACTATACCTTCGTTTTTTTTATCTGTACCCACAAATTCATAATCTGTGCGCGCACTTTCACAATCTGTTCCCATGGGTTTGTAAACTGTACTCACGTATTTGTGGCCCAGCCGCCAGTCTGACAGATTCAACCAGGCCACCTGTTTATGTGCAGGATGCACTTTATTTTACAAAATGGAGAATTTCCAGAATTTTCTAAAATAACCATAGAGACTCTGTCAGCATTTTGAGAGAAAATTAAAAGCAATACAGGGGGGGCCAAGATGGCGTTTATCCATGCGGCCACGTTTTGAGCGGTGTCGTCAGGCAGCTCAGAGATTAACATGAAACTATGTTTGAAAACGCTGATAAACTTTATTTTAACACTGATAAAACTTTATTTGTTGTTCTTCTGCTGTGTGGCTCGTCAAGCCCATATGGGTAAGAAAAGAAATAGAGAGAAGGCACAGGTTAAAGTTACATACATGGCGACTGATAAAAGCAAACGTGTCAACGAAGCTCCTATGGATGTAGAAGACCTTAAATCTATTCCGTGCACGTAAAAGTCCACCCGGAAAAAGAGGGAAAACAAAGATGAACATTGATGAGAAAATCAACTCACTCATTAATGCTGTTGCCAAACTCACATCGAAATGTGATGGTACGTTTCAGAGAGTCTATGGAGAGGGTCTTGTAAAATACGACTTCTTCTATCACTTTGAGTTGTTACGAGAAAGCACGTTCCACAATTAGATTTTGAAACTGGAAAATAATGTTTCTCCATTGCAGCAAGAAAATAAACAGCTGAAGGAGGTGTGTATGGGGATGCAGAACTACAAAAGAAGATGGGATCTCAGAATTTACGGGGTCAAGGAAAGTGGTCCAGACAAGAAAGGTAACTCACAAGATATTGTAGTCAAGATACTCTCCAAAGTGTCTCCAAAGATCGTGCACAAACTTCCAGATGTTGTGGATTCGGTTCATAGACTGGGACAAAAAAAGAGGTGATAGATGCCCCAGAGTGATAATTATACAGTTCGCCATGCGTCTTTATCGAGATACAGTGTGGAGAGATGCCAAAGAAAATCACTATCTGAAAGAAAACGGGCTACACATAAATGAAGATCTGTCTTCGGAGGAACGAGCTACAAGGAAAAAGCATGGCCACTGGTGAAACGTGTGAGCAAAGAGGGCAAGAAGGCCGGCTTTCGAGGAGGATTTGCCTTCATTTAAAGGGGTGCCCATCAGTGCTCCTGACATTACTGGATGGATGCTCTATAAAGCCTGCCTCATTAGCCAAAAATCTGGGTGTCATTTTTGATAATTTATCCTTTGAATATTTGAATATTTGTAAAACTGTGTTTTACATTTGGGAATAAGTGTAAAATATATCAAAAATATATCGAAACTACGACACATGCTCTCGAAGCCAGACACTGAAAAATTAATTCATGCATTTATGACATCAAGACTTGATTATTGCAACGCCCTACGTGGGCGGTACAAGATTAATCCAAAAACTCCAAATGGTTCAGAATGCAGCGGCCAGAGTTCTCACAAGAACAAACAAGCATGACCATATAAACCCAGTTTTGTCAACTCTACACTGGTTGCCTATCAAGCATCATATAAATTTTAAAATCTTGCTTATTACTTACAAGGCGCTGAATGGTTTAGCTCCTCAATACTTAAGCGAGCTCCTCTCCTATTATAGTCCTTCACGTTCAGTGCGATCTGAAGGTTCTGGCCAACTGTTAGTACCCAGAATTTCAAAAACAAGTGCTGGTGGTAGATCCTTCTCGTATTTGGCACCCAAACTTTGG
>JAZGTI010014516.1:0-11595 GCA_036877585.1 Botia kubotai
ACTGAAAAAATGTGTTTTTAATCTAGATTTGAACTGGGAGACTGTGTTTGAACCCCAAACAGTGTCGGGAAGGCTATTCCAAAGTTTAGGTGCTATGTATGAGAACGCTTTACCCCCTTTGGTGGATTTATTTATTCTGGGAACTTTTAGAAGTCTAGAGTTTTGGGATCTTAGAGAGCAGGACGGGTTGTAGCGCAACAGGAGCTCAGTTAGGTATGTAGGAGCTAAACCGTGTAAAGCTTTGTAAGTAATCATCAGAACTTTATAGTCTATACAATACTTTATGGGTAGCCAGTGTAGAGATTTTAAAATAGGGGTTATGTGATCGTATTTTCTTGATTTAGTAAGCACCCTGGCGGCTGCATTTTGAACTAGCTGTAGTCTATTTAGTGATGATGCAGGACAACCACTGAGTAATGCATTACAGTAGTCCAGTCTGGAGGTCATGAATGCATGAACTAGCTTTTCAGCATCAGCAATACTCAAAATATTTCGTAGTTTAATAAGTTAAAGGCAACACTAATCAACACAACTGAATGACCAGTTATATCTCACCATTTAGAATTCATATGTGTTGTCTCAGGTGTATCGGCTCTTTTACTATGACTTACAAACACTGTAATCTGTTTAAAACTTTATAATTAGTGATGTTTGCTAAGATAAACATTACATTTTTATCTCTAGATATTGAGCTACATATGAAATTTATGATACAGACAAATTCCTCACATCATGTGGCTTATTGACAACACCTTAGAAACATCATATTGTGATTCCCAAAGCAGCCATTTAAAAACAATTAAGTTTTTTGACTGTATTGCGCAAAACACTTCGCTGCAGCCATGCGGCCAGCTTGTCCTGTGAAGGGTGCTTGCATGGAGCAGTCGAGCTGTGACTGCAGCGAGGAGAACAAGCCTGTAACGAGGACGCAGAGTCTTGAGGATCCATTTGCAGCTTTTATTAAGAATGGTCAAAACAGGCAAAGGTCAAAATACCAGCGAACAGTGTTATTGGGAATAGGCAAATTCAGAAACGATAATACAGGCAGTGGTCAAGGCAGGCAGCAAACAATCATAAACGTCAAACAGTCACAGATCAGGGCAGGCAGCAAACAATCCAAAAACTTAATCCAAGGCAAAGTCAAAAAGGCAGGCAGCAAACAATCTAAAAACTTAATCCAAAGCAAAGTCAAAAAGGGAACCCACTCTGAAATGTAGGCCAAAGCAATACAAGACATCACACTGATTGAACAGTCCACGGTTTAAATAGACCGCTGATTGAAAACAGGTAAACCAAACAGGAAGTAATCAGTCTTTGGCAAGGGCTGATACTCTGGCGATGGCTCCCTCTAGCGGTGCGGAGGAGGCGGTCTCCTTCATAACAAAGCCAGAGGAGACTGGTTTTGTGAAAATTGGACCAATTTCAAGTTTTCTTTAAAAAAATGATAAGACATGAAACCAGGCAAGAGAAACAAACGAACAAAAAATTAATAAAATAACATGCTTCATTTTCATGACTGCATCATTTGAAATTAAAAGTTGACATGCTACTCTGATTTGTTTTAAAATAAGTATTTTTTATAAAGGTTACAGAGTGAAGAATTTAAGATTGTATATCTGTATATTTATTGATTTACCCCGTAACTGCATTAAAACAAGGGGATAACAATGTACCACTTTAATTTACAGCCCACATATGCACTTACCCCATAACTTTACAGAATATTTTCACAGAGAAAAGTATTACAATAGTTTTTATATTATATTATTATTGTATTTTATATTAGGATTAAAACATGGACAGCAAAACTAAATCAGCTGTCAAAACACCCATGTATTATAATGGTATAAATGCACAAAGATTCAAGTGATGTGTTTTATCATGTTATGCAGGCTGTAATCTAAAGTGTTAAGTCTTTTATTTTTCTACCATATTACTGTACTATATTAGTCTACTGTACATTTTTACTGTTAAGGAATTTACTTAAGTAATTAGTAATTCACTCCAGTAATTCCATGTAACTTAAGTGTCACATCATGTAAAAAAATTTTCACTGATGCCAGACATATTTTTCATGATCAAATAAGAAAAATTACCATTGAACTGTGATAAACTCCCAGCTTTAACACATAATTACTTAATATAGTTGATTTCCTTATGGAGAGCAAAGTGAACTGACAATCATATATCTGTATTTTTTTTCAATGTATCAGACATTTCTCATCACAGGAAGCTGTAAAACTAAAGGAACTCCCACAAAGAGAGAGAGCGCAAGAGGGGGTATAGCATATTTCTGCTCATTGCTCATTCCTCTGAGCAACACAGCACATGCCCATGAGATCTGAGTTCCGACCTCACAACACTGGGCAGAATAGCAACACATGGGTTTATACAATTGTGTTTATTTATTTCCCCACAATGCAGTGTTTAACTTAACCCGATACTCAACTAGTTATAGTTTGTCCATAGACAAGATTGTGAGCAAAGCCCAGAGCAGTGGTCATGTTGTCTGCATAGCTAGCGATTCTTGGGGAAGTTTTAATGTCTGGTAATGAATCACTAACATTCTAAAGCCATACTCTTAAATATATAGTTTCCAGTAAGGACAAAAATTGGGGCTTATAGCCTGATCCCACAGCAGAACCTATTTCACAAAGTCTTTATAAAACTCTTCCATGGTTTTAAAACCTATAATATACCAGCAAGTATAGCCAATTCTAAAACCCATATAAGCAAATAATAATGTTTTATAACAGTTGATTTGTTTAACCTAAAGCATGTCCTGTAAATAATCACTAAAAACAGCTTGACATAGTTTTGGCACTAAATACATAATAACATTCAGATGTGCCATTTAGGTTTTTTGATCATGCCTCTATTCCAAAATAATTAAAAAAATAATGCTGAACAATGAAGTTATTCATCATGCCTTACCGTATTACATCATTAGCTTTGGGAACCCCAGGGCGAGAGGGTGGGGGGGTTGGGCATTAGAGTAACTCCAGCTGTCTTACATCAGCACGCTCACAGTGATTCAGCAAGTGCAGTTCTCCAACTGAACATCATCATTTCAAAAAGACATTCCCGACATAAATACAGTCTGATTTTCTTGTTTTCCATCTCATTGGAATCCGATTGGTTGCAGTTGTACTGAGCTATTGAAAAGATGAATATGATTATATGAGCTAATAACACAAAGATCTGTTATTGAAGATGCATTGGTACCGGCACAGACTGCGATGTTGACCTAAAGGCAAGTGTAACACATGAATATTGTTCCGTGTTTTACCACAGAACTCTGACATAACACTGTGTCCTAAACAAACGCATCGCAACAAGATTCCAGCGACAAGGAATTTATCTGTCCACACAAGAAGCGATGCTGCGACATGCCAAAATTATCAGTCAATTATCAGGGTATGGGCAGTGTCTCTCAAAGTGCACTGTTATCTTACATTCAGAATGAAAGGGATAAGTGCTTACTCAAATGATTACAAATAAAATAGCTTTAACATTATTTAAAATAGAAATGTTACTGATACAATCTTTGTTCTGGAAAAGCTTGGTTTAAGTTAGCCCTTTGGACATTTTTTTAAATACATTTTTTTAAATAAATGTTCAATACCAAAGGTATATTATACATTGTTGCTTTCATTATGACTTTTAAAGTTTTTAAAAGCTATATGCCAGCTCAAAATAAACCCTTTTAATATGATACAAACTGATTAAAAACTGTTACCAAATGTTTGTGTGTGCATTGTAGGCTACTGCATTGTTCTGCTTATGTCAGAAAGCTCATGAACATGCTAATGTCAAACTGATCAGAATCAGCTTAGTTTGCCAATTTTTAATGTGTTTTACCAGCTTGGTCATCTGAAAAGTGCCCCTCAAACCTGCTTAAAGCTGCAAAGCTTAACTTTTACCTTTCTACTATCATCTCTGTTTAAGACCTAAAATTGCAGGTTACTTGCAGAGTTATTTCCTTAACGTGGATGGCCAGTTTAAATTCTAAACAACTGCTAAAGGAACATACTACAAAAGCTGTACTCGTATATGTGATATAGTAGCCAGATCTTTCATCTATTTACAAATGGACATTTCCCGTGAAATTGGACCCGACAGCTCAAATTATAAATTATTATTATAATATTACTGTTGTGAATGAGGATACGATAAGGAAATCGTGTACTTGCTCAATAACTGATATTATACATTGTTGCTTTCATAATGACTTTTAAAGTTTTTAAAAGCTATATACCAGCTCAAAATAAACCCTTTTAATATGATACAAATTGATCAGTACATAACCTACCAGCCATGATGTCGCAGGAATAGAAGCCATTTCTGAAGTAGAATCTGTTGTCACTTGTTGCCTATCGTTGTCACGGCTGGTTAGGACAAACCTTTTGTTTAATATGGGAAAGATATCTTTTATTGCGTTTAGCAGTGTCCCAGTTTTGAGATAAACAGACTAAAGTAGCAGGAGATACAATCAAAGTTTAACACTCTTGTGAGAACTTGTAAGTTATAACCTAAATGTTTTAGAGGATTATTTAAGTTTGGTCTTAAGATGGAAGACGGCAGTCCACATAAAACAATCTGCATTAATTGAGAGAATATGTATTTAGAGAAACACCATAAAAACAAGAGAACCTTTGATGGGGTTTATAGCTGGTGGAATAAGCCAACAGAATGACAGTGCAGTGTTGCTATAGTTTCTGCTTGAAAAATGTGTGATTAATGTTTAAAATATATAAGATTAGAAATAAAATTGGATTTTATTTCTTAAATAAAGTTGGATTTTATTTATTTTAAAATTAAACAGTTTTGACTATAATGCTTCATGGACTCCTCCCAGATCTGGGAGAAAAATTTGCGATTATTAATTTGTTAATTTTTTGAAAGATTGTTGAATGGTTGTTTAATACAATGGTAACAAAAATGATCTGAATGATCTAAACAAAGAAATCTTACGCTTCAATGTCCAAAGAGGTCTAATGTTTGATCAGGTATCATAATTTTGTCAAGAAGAAGTTTATAATAAAAGGTTGTGACATCTGAGCACATTCAAATTTGAAGAAATTTTCCCCAAAAAAATTCTTCAAGCAAGTATCGGAAATAGAGGGTTATATAATCCTACATTCCAGACGTTTGGCAAGTAAACTCGCTCCCTCTATTCAGTTATTCTGTCCTCCACAAGGTCTCTTTGATGAGTTTCAGTAAAACAGATAAGAATTTCAGAGACGTGTTTGGGGGAAACCAGCTTTTAACATTTTCAAAATATTCTAAATATCAGATATTAAATAATTACTGTATGTCTTTACTGTTTGTTCTTTCAATGTTTGCTTGCAGTTGTAATGTAGCTGTAACTTCTGAGAATGAATAATTCTGACATTTACATGAACATTTGAACCCTTTTACATTTTTGTTTTCTTTGGAAGTACAAGTGCTTCATAGAGGTCGTATGAAGTGCTTTTTAACTACATATCGGTTGAAGTGACAAGAACGGTTATTTTATGGATTATCTAAGATTATCTAATGTAAACTTTGCATGAGAAAAAAATCATGTTAAATTTATAACAAAAAACAAAACAACAGACTGCAATCATATGTAAAGTGCAAAAAATATACATTTACAAACTACATAGATTTTTACTTTATATTAGAGGGACATTTTATTTTAGTTTAAGGTGAAATTTAATCATGTTATTCATAATTTATTGTATATACTTGTATTCTTTCAAAATCTGCTTAGCTTGGAAACAACTCCTAACATGGTCAGATTCAATAGAGACAGACATCCTGCACCTGTGCATGGGAGTGTGGGTGTCAGGGAATATATTCACTTCACATTCAACTTTATCACTTAAAATTTCTATGCTAGTTTCGAGGCTTCAAGGTCTTTTCTGACGCACACACAAAGCAACTGTTTCCAGCTGTCTCTACGTGAATCAAGACTATTGGGGCCTCAGAGCACATGTCTCAGGAAGATAAAAGACAGGGATAGATAGCAAGGGGGGCACACTTTCTTTGCATGCAACTGATGTGACAGTGTTAGTGTATTGCTGTGCAGTAACTCTTTAATAAAATATTTTTTGTTAATCGTTTAGTCCGCTAAAAGTTCTAAACTTTTCCCCTAAACTATTTTTATAGTAAAACTTTGTTTCGCTTATTCTTACTAGACTGTATATTGTAAGCTAAAGCGCAGTTAATCTCCAAAAAGGTTTTTTGTGTTTTTTATGATTGACCACATTTTTAGTGCATGCCTTTGAACTATTAAAAAACAGATCATGAATATGATACAATATAACACTGATATTCTTCTTTGAAAAATCACAGCAATACAACAGCAATTAAACATTTTCAGTAGTTTTATTGAAAAATGCCTCCTGATTCAAAAATAAATAAGAAAATAAGGCTGTGGAATTCACAATGTGCAATTCAGACATGAGAAAGCAATTCTATGTCCATAGTCTTGCAACAAATTCCAAATTTGCATTTGAGACTGATAGTATTGGGAAGAACAACTATATTCTGATTGTAAACGTCCTTACTAAATATACAACACAGGCATGCAATTCCTCCTTTGGTGTGAGTTGGTATACATTATTACATTAAGGATAACAAAACAAAAGCCAGGTCCAACAAGAATTAAGGGAATCTCACTCATTCGCCATTTTCATTGAGAGAAATAGCCATACTGTCAAATGTGCAAGGAAACAGTTAATTTTGTTTATAATTCTTAGTTTTCATTGAATACAGATTCTCTGGTTGGGGTGCTGAACATGGGATTCATAAAAAAACAAAATGCAGTTATATTACAAGCAGACACATTTTGGAATCATTAGCAAAAACATAGGTTTCTTCCAGGGAAACAAGGGTTGAATATTAGCCTTATTTCTACCTCAGCATGTTAAATGTGCATATGAATGGGGCTTAATCTAAATGCAGTTTACACACAGTTTTACACTAAAGAAGATACAACCAAACAATTCCTCGGTTTTTACTTATTCTTTTGTCTTCCTTCCTTGATAGCGATCTTTTTCCACGCTGATTTTGTAAATCTGGTCACTGTGTCTCAATATCTTCTGCTGCTTCAGCTGGTACAGGCACTACGTAGGTTTCAGGTTCTGGCTGGTAGGGGCCTGCTTGGAAATATCATTTGGCCAGCTGAGCTTATGCTTTTGTGTTCCAATATGTGTTCCAACTCTTCATTTATTTAAACTCTTCATGGTGTTAATGTGATCATGATCATAATAAAATAGTAATACAAACAAACAGTACAAAAACAGTCAATATTAACCATACTAACCCAGATCTGTAGTTGTCCACAACCTTGCGTTCAATTATTAACTAATTAACTAATGTTAATCTAATATAAGTATATAAAAAGAATTCAGCTGTTGACAAGTGACGTTACAACACTTGTTCTGATCCCTCTGAGGTATCGTACAATTCTATTAATCACAATCCAAAAAAAAATAAAGAAAAATAAGTGGCAAAGTCATAACACAGCACTCTGCGAACGCACCAGGAACTTCATGGTTGTGTTACTAATAGCACAAACTACATTTTGCCCTGAGCATTGACTAAATACATCAATAAAGGTGTTTTAATGGAAAGAAAACATGAGGAATGAAACAAACAAGGTTACATCAGCGGTCAGCAAGAAGCAAGTTATCAGGCACATAAGCTTGATGACTGCTGTTAACCTAATTTAGCCATTGAGTAACATTTACAAAGCACAATTAGTTGATTTATAGTCATCTCACCCTCACACAGAGCTACCACTGTTGAACACTGTTAACATCAATGGCCATTGTTAGTAGTTTGACATGCGTCCTCAACAAACGGAAGCTCTCTCCTGCTGTACTAAATGTAAACAGGCCACAGGTCTGTCTCCAGTATGCTATAGTAGCGCTCAGCTGGTGTTAGTGGCAGTCCAGTCCTTTCTTTGGTTTGATTTGTTTTTATAGTTGGCCAGCAAATATTCAGCATTTATATCCATGGTGGTTATCCTTATTAACTGATGAGTGTACTAATCTCTCTGACAGGATGTGTAAAGGATCAGGCAGTCTAGATAGCCTACTATGCAAAACCTGAAATGGGTTAAAGAATGTGTTAGTTCAGTGCCAAAATGACTACTTCCTTAAACAAATATTAAACATGCAATTCTTTATCAACTAGTTATTGTGTTAAAAATGTCATTTTGAACAATAAACTTGCATACTCTAACGCTCTGTTTTAAAACCTAGTGAGCTATCTCACTGACAAGTTCATTAAAACTTAATCCAACTATTTTGCATTTAAAACTGGAAAGCTTTGCTTAAAAATGTCTGATTAAAAACAAATGTTTGTGTGTGCATTGTACTGCATTGTTCTGCTTATGTCAGAAAGCTCATGAACATGCTAATGTCAAACTGATCAGAATTAGCTTAGTTTGCTATTTTTTAATGTGTTTTACCAGCTTGGTCATCTGAAAAGTGCCCCTCAAACCTGCTTAAAGCTGCAAACCTTAACTTTTGCCTTTCTACTATCATCTCTGTTTAAGACCTAAAATTGCAGGTTACTTGCAGAGTTATTTCCTTAACATGGATGGCCAGTTTAAATTCTAAACAACTGCTAAAGGAACATACTACAAAAGCTGTACTTGTATATGTGATATAGTAGACGGATCTTTCATCTATTTACAAATGGACATTTCCCGTGAAATTGGACCCGACAGCTCAAATTATAAATTATTATTATAATATTACTGTTGTGAATCAGGATAAGATAAGGAAATCATATACTTGCTCAATAACTGATTTTTGTTTATTTTGTTCGTTAACTATCAAAAAATATAGATTGCGGCTTTAACCAGTTCGGATAGACTAGATGCTACTTTGAGTTTATTTCTTTTAGCAAATTTATGAGTTTTAGTTTAATTTAGGCTGATGTTGGCTTAGAAGGCTTTAGAACAGAGCTTAAGACTACTTCTCAATAAACCTAACATTACAAAAGTGTGTACCTGGGTATCCTTGACCATTGTAAGGGATGCCCACGCACTGAGAGGAATCACAGTATCCTGGAGGTCCAGGGGGTCCTCTGACTCCGGAGGAACCCTGTCGCCCTGGTGGACCACGAGCCCCGGCTGAGCCTGTGGGACCAGGGGGTCCTATCTGGGATTGCCCTGGGGGCCCTGAAAGAAGGTGTTAAAAAAGGTGTAAAAACAAAAGTTCCAGACATTGCCTTCAAGATTTTGCTTGATATGTAAATGGAAACTGATTTTTAACACTGTAATTTAAATATTTTGACAGCTTAATTAAAAGGAAGAAGGGGAAACTCTGCTAAGCTGCCTTCCCCCAGCCCCTTTCTGTCTAGACAGTATAAACCAAACTGGAATGTTCCTTGACTTGCTCTTGTGCAGACTTAAGTCAGAACATGTGTTGCCAATGAGGTCTCCATAGAAAACACCAGTCACTCCCTCAAACTACAAAGAGTCACCACAAGCTTCCTCCTACTGTGTGTATACAAGCTTCCCCTATTTCATTCACAGAGAGATCTTGGCACTGTTCGTATGAGAGATACTTCCACTAGTTTTTTGTGATAGGCTAGCTCTCGGGAATGTGTGGTTTCAGACAAGCAGAATAGCAGATTGGATAGCAATTAAATGCATCTCGTGGAAAGGTTGCAGGATTGTGTTTGTGTGTTGCTCCTGTTTCCATGGAGGCAATAAATCATTATGATTCTTTGTGTTGCACTGGGACAACTGAATCTTGATCGACAAGTGCTCAAAACCCCAAACATGTCTGCACATACTCTGTCTAATAACAACTGGATTACTTCTGTCGTCCATGCTACTCCTTTTCGTTTATGACTCAGCATGGAAACTACGATTCTGGCCAGTCTTGCCTTTTGGACAACGGAAGTGCTTTGTTTAATGAAACAAACAAAGCACTGATTTATTTCTAGGCTCTTGTGTGTATTAAAAAGTCAGAATGCTGATTGTCATTGTTATAACTTACCAGCATGAGCCCCTAACAGCCAAAGAGACATACATTTTACAAGACAAAGATTGTAAGGAAAATGTATGTAGGACAATTGCCTAAAGCTAAATGGCATGGCATTGTCAGTCCAAATTTTCCCCCTAAACTGTGCATAAATAGTTTATAATCTAAAGATGGAAATTATAAGATACTAAAGGTTTCTGGTTTAAAATCTGGTTGATTTTTATTCCACCTAACCATTCCTGTTTCTTACTGGATATTTTGGATCCTTTAAGTCATTTTAAGCAAGAATGTCTAAAAAAATAACCTGTATTGCATCCATTTCCTTCAGAAGCTTCTAATTATGAGACCGTTCCTGATTTCAACAAGTAGTAGTAAACCATTGTGGTGGCTGATTTATGCTCAGAAACACCAATAAGTGCACTGACCACCATGACAACAGCGCTGATGCTTAAATACTGTCAGTGTTTTGTCTGTGTCATCAGAACAGAGATGCTCCAGAACCATTAATGCAACTGAAGGGCCAGTCATTTTTATTAAAAAATGACATCAGATTTAAATAAGACTCTGTTCTTGATTCCAAACCGCTCATAATAATGGCCTTCTTGAATTCCTCAGAGAAGCGAAGGACATACAGAAACAGTGCAACAAAGAGAAACACGGTTGGAAATGCCCTAATTATTTAAAGATTTTTTTTCTGTTGTCTAGATATTGTTACAGGCCTTTTGAGGTCAACACTCCTGCCGACTTCTTTCTCAAACTCTTGAAGTTCTTCTAATCCCAACTGTCACAACATGGTTTAATGAGGGGTTAGCACACTTTTAGGCCAACCTGTCCAAACAAACCAGGGAAAACAATCAATCTTGAAAAAATGAATTCCTGCCATTGCATAAAAGGCCATTCATTTTATAATGAATCATCATTATGTGTGCTCATGTTCATATATCAAGTATAAATACTCCACTGGTCCTCTCAGAATGATATGAAATGTATTCATCATGGAAATAGCCGTTAAATGTTGATAAATACATGGTAATGATAATCAGGTAAATTGGTTTCATAAGGAGATTTTGAAGAGGCTCATTTACTTCTGAAAATCTTCAGTGAAAAGTGAGTGTGAACACAAACTCTGAGTGTAATTTGCAGTAACAATGGTCGGTTTAGGCTGAGGTGGAAATGGGCTGCTGACAGTCATACCAGGTAGTCCAGGTGGTCCTCTCTGTCCCCGAGTGCCAATACCTGGAGTTCCTCTCTCACCCTTCTCTCCAGGCAATCCTACAACGTTATGGGACAATTTATTACAAACCATGACTTATACAAAGTATACAAATGCGTATGAATATATAAAATTACTGACTGTCCAATACAATAAGCCACAATAGGCCATATTTGACAGTTTTTGAGGTAAATTCTTTCAATTTTCTATAAAAAATTATGATTAAACCTACAAATGAACTTTGACATCTACCTAGCACAACAAATATGTAAACTACATATACTGTCCTCTCTCCCCAAAAGCATATAAGAGCTTGCCTATGCCAAGTCTGCCGCTAAAATGCTGGGATTTCCGAGATGCTAGGGCACTCTGAGTAGTTGCATTCTGGCA
>JAZGTI010014517.1:0-14046 GCA_036877585.1 Botia kubotai
AAAGCACTTTAAGCACCAACACTTTTTCAGTAAGTTACCTTTCTTGTAGAATTGTGCTTCAAATAAAGAACTTTATATTGACCAGATTGTTAGTTTAAGATTAAAAAAAACAAAAACAAATAAATAAATAAAAAAGTGAACTTGTAAAACTGCGGTGTTAAATGTGATGCAGTTGAAAATTTGGGTGCACCTAACTTTTGTGCTGGTGCACCTAAAAAAAAAAGTTAGGCGCACCAGTGCAACCAGTGCAAAAAGTTAGTCTAGAGCCCTGTACTTTCCCATTACTACATTTCATCATAAAAAAGTCTTACTGTTACGGAAGAGGCTCCCCATCACTGTGGCTTCTGTTCATCCGAGACTGGCGTTCCCTGAGAAGTTTGACGGTAAACCTGCATGGTGTAAGGGGTTCCTTTTACAATGTTCATTGTTCATCTCGCAGCAACCTGCGCTCTACCCTACAGAAAGCAGCCGTGTGGCATTCGTTTGCTCACTCCTAACAGGTCAAGCATTAGAATGGGCCACAGCGGTCTGGGGAATGGATGGATCGGGCATCCCCACCTTTGACTCCTTACGACGACAGTTTAGAGAAGTTTTCGAACATCCTGCGGAGGGAATGAGTCCAGGTGAACGATTACTTACCTTAACTCAGGGAGAGCTACCAGCAGCGGAATATGCCCTGATATTTCGTACTCTTGCTGCTCAAACAACCTGGGTTGAAGACACGCTTCTGCTCCTGTATCACAAGGGATTAAGGGCTGAACTACAGTCTGAACTCGCCTGTCGTGATGAAGGGAGGTCCTTGAGTGAGTACATTGATCTCTCTATTCAAATTAATAATTTAATAAGAACCCATAAACCCTGTCGAAACCATGTCCAAATCAGAGAGGAACACGCTGTTGGCCCCGAACCCATGCAACTTTTCGTCAGGGTCTATGTCTATATTGTGGTCAAACAGGTCATCTGGGAGCATCATGCCCCTTCCATCCCAAGCCTGATCAGGAGAGGGTGAGTTTCGCATCTACCACTACACCATCAAATCACATAATTCAGCTACTCATTGCTCTTACTCATTCAGGGAAAAACATACTTACCTCTGCTTTGGTTGATTCCGGAGCCGCAGTCAATTTTGTATCCCTAGAATTCGCAAAGAATGATCTTCCTCTAACATTCTGTTCCTCTCGTTTAGAGGTGGAGGCGCTAGGTGGTCGACCGCTGGGAGTGGGACGAGTGGAGCAACAGACAGAAAAGATTAAACTACGCATAGGTGTGCTCCACTCGGAAAACGTTCAATTATTTGCCATTTCATCTTTGAATCACACTGCAGTTCTGGGTTTGCCGTGGTTGCAATGTCACGAGCCCATTATTTCCTGGAGAGAAGGCCAAATCCTTTGGTGGGGAAAGAACTGCCATAAACACTGTTTAGAAAGGATTCGGCCGCTATCCCTGACCATTTATCAGAATGAGGTACTACCAGAACTGGAGAATAGTGTTCCTCCCGAGTACTCTGATCTAGCCGTCGTATTTAGTAAAACTAAGGCCTCCCAATTGCCTCCTCATCGCTCCACTGATTGTGCCATCAAGTTAAGGACCGATAAATTACCCACCAAGGGACGAATTCTTCCATTATTCCAACCTGAATCTACCGCCATGTCCCAGTATATTAAAGAAGAACTTGCTAAGGGGTTTATTTGACCCTCCAATTCCCCTGTGTCAGCAGGGTTTTTCTTTGTTAAGAAGCAGGACGGGGGTCTAAGACCGTGACTACCGCTATCCGAATGAGGTAACAGTGAAGTTCCGCTATCCGCTCCCACTCATTCCCGTCGCATTAGAACAACTTCGTAAGGCAAGGTACTTTACCAAACTAGATCTCAGAAGTGCATATAATCTGATTCATATCCGGGAGGGGGACGAGTGGAAAACGGCATTTTCCACCACTTCCGGACATTACGAATTTCTAGTCATGCCATTTGGCTTAGCTAACAGCCCGTTAGTTTTCCAGTCATTTATGAATGACATTTTCTGAGATATGTTAGAGAAATGGGCCATAATCTATATAGACGACATTCTAATGTACTCAGAGACTCTGGAGGATCACACGAGACACGTGCATCTAGTACTACAACGTCTTATCGCTAACAACTTATATGTCAAGGGAGAGAAATGCGAATTTCATCATACCAGCACCTCATTTTTAGGGTATGCGATCAGTCAGGAAGGGGTAGCCATGGACGATAAAAAGGTTCAAGCAGTCACTGAATGGCCAGTCCCTAAGACGGTAAAGGAGCTTCAACGTTTCCTGGGGTTTACAAACTTTTATCGCAGATTTATCCGAGATTTCAGTTCAGTAGCCGCTCCCCTCATGTCCCTAGTTAAGCGTTGGTCAGGCCGATTGGCATGGAACGAATCAGCCTCCAGGGCATCCTCAGAATTAAAGTCCCGTTTCACTTCAGCACCCATTTTACGTCACCCGGACCCCGAACAACCCTTTGTCGTTGAAGTAGATGCATCTAGTCATGGGGTGGGGGCCATACTATCCCAAAGACATGGCTCTCCCTCCAAGATGTATCC
Organism: Botia kubotai; assembly: GCA_036877585.1. Taxonomy (NCBI): domain Eukaryota; kingdom Metazoa; phylum Chordata; class Actinopteri; order Cypriniformes; family Botiidae; genus Botia; species Botia kubotai. The sequence continues at coordinate 2,569 of JAZGTI010014517.1, forward strand.
ATGCGCTGTCTTCTCTGTCGACCGCGGAACAGAATTATGTGGTAATTATGTGGGTAACAGGGAGTTACTGGCTATCAAACTAGCCCTGGAAGAATGGTGTCATTGGCTCGAGGGAGCTACGCATTCTTTCACTCGCTTTGACTTCTCAGTAACTTACCGCCCAGGCTACAAGAATACCAAGGCAGATGCACTCTCTAGACAGGGCGAGCCTATACTCAGATCCAAGGACCCCGAGCCCATCATTTCTGAGCGTTTGCTTGTAGCCCCAGTCCAGTGGAATCTCCAGACTGAGATACGAATTGTTAATGAATCCCTGCCATGTCTGGCTGAATGTCCCGAAAACCGTTTGTTCATCCCGTTTGTTCAAAGAATTCAGAGATTGTGTACTCACTCAGGTTCATTAAAGTCCCAGTTCAGGTCACCCTGGATTCACTGCCACAACCCATCTCGTAGAGAATCACTACTGGTGGCCGATGATTTCGAGAGACACGGTTAAGTTTATCCCGAAACGTTTGGTCTGTCAAATCCTCCAAGAACCCACGACAGCTTCCAGCTGGTCTTCTTCAGCCACTACCCACACCACAACGCCCCTGGTCCCATATAGCGATAGACTGTATAACAGATTTACCTAACTCGCAGGGGAATACCACAATCCTCACCATAGTGGATCAATTCTCCAAGGCCTGCCGGCTAATCCCAATTCCCAAGCTGCCCTCTGCTTTTGAAACCGCTGAACTGCTTTGCAACTTTGTATTTCGATTCTATGGATTACCAGATGACATCGTCTCAAACCGGGGGCCTCAATTCACCTCTAGAGTGTGGTCATTATTCTTCAAGGGACTAGGAGTAAACGTTAGCCTCATGTCAGGATATCATCCCAGTCAAACGGTCAGACCGCTTAAATCAGGAAATAATCGGGTCCATCTGATCATACTATCAGCAAAGACAATCGACAATCGGACTGGAGTAGGTTTTTGATGTGGGCAGAATACGCTCAGAACTCTTTGATCAAACCTGCCACTGGCATAACCCCCTTTAAGTGTGTTCTGGGTTTTCAACCACCACTATTTCCCTGGTCGGGGGAACCCACCAACTTACCCACTGTAACGGACTGGCTACAACGCAGTGAGAAAGTGTGGGACAGAGCTCACACACACCTGTTACATGCTGTTCGTCACCAGACTGATCAGGCCAATCGTCATGGATGGCCAGGGCACAACTTCGCTGCAGGACAGTGGGTGTGGTTGTCCACGAAGGATCTCCGCCTTCGTCTACCATGTAAAAAGCTCAGCCCAAGGGACATGGGACTATTTCAAATTGTTAGAATGATTACTCCTGTTTCTGCCCGCCTAGAATTACCTAACCATTTCCGTGTTTCTCCTACTTTCCATGTGTCCCTATTGAAACCCGTTGGTGCTCCGGTTGGGAATGCTGAGGGGGTTCTCCGGGAACAGGCCCCCCCCCCCGATCTTGGTGGATGGCAAGGAGGCTTACCGGGTCAACCAGCTCCTAGATTCCCATTGCAGGGGAGGAAGAATCCAGTACCTCGTTGATTGGGACGGGTACAGCCTGGAGGAACGCTCATGGATTAATGCCGGGGATATCCTAGACCCCACTCTCACCGAGGAATTCCATAGAGCACATTCTGAGCAGCCGGCCCCTAGACCCAGAGGTAGACCCCGTCATTGTGTGCGTCAGGAGCCGCTCGCGGGTGGCGGAGGGGTTTCTGTTACGGAGGAGGCTCCCGCACCACTTCCTCTGTGGCGCCAGAGGGAGCCTTTGCCCGAATACTAAAACTCTTCCGGACTACAATTCCCATAGACTCAGGGTCACTTCCTGTTAGTCACATGGTTCCACGCATCATTTACCGCTTGTCACATGGCCCGCACATAAGGGCTATTTAAACGCCTAAATTTGTACTTCTCATTGCGATGTCTTGTATTGCCTTTATGCGTACACTTCAGAGCGATTTCCCCTTGTTGATTCACCTGGCTATTATTGGACTGTCTATTGGATTACTGATTGATTGCTGCCTGTCTACGACCCCGCTTCGGATTACGGTTTTTGATTGTTTGCTGCCTGCCTTGGACTTTGCCTTTTTTGGATTTATGATTGTTTGCCGCCTGCCTCGACCCCCGCCTGGACTATCGACTCTGAGTTTGCATTGCCTAGTGTGTTTCTGTTCGCTGGTGTGTTACACGTTTTGCCTGTCTGGTCTGAGAAATAAAACGCTGCAAATGGATCCTCATGCCTCCGCGTCTCCGTTACACTTACAAATAAATAAAATAATGCTTAAATAATGCAAACAAGTCATTGGACAAGTAAAGAATCAAAATGCAATGCGCCATGAATCAATACAGCGGAATAGCCCCTGCACGGAAAATAATATATTTTTTTAATAATTTGCCCGTTTTTGACCATTCTGTAAATAAAGTGCTGCATATGGATCCAAACGTCCCAGAGTTCTCTTTACAGTTAAACTGAAGTAGCGGGGGGTAATTAGGCTATATGAGAATCAGATATTATTTAACTTACATATGCACAAAAAGACGGAAATGCAAAGTTATATAAATGCCTCATTCATTCATTCATCTTGAACTAAGTCTTGGCTCTTCCCATAACAATGCACTGAAACACGGCAAATAAACCCAAAAAATATCACAACAACCAGCTCTCTACCCTACTGGAAGCAGTCGAGTTTCATTCATGTGTTCACTTCTCACCGGCAAGGCATTGGAATGGTACAGCCGTTTGGGGCAATGATGGATCAGGCTTCTCCTCGTCTGATGCCTTCCTGCAAAGTTCAAAGAGGTTTTCGACCATCCCGTGGAGGGATTGAGTCCCGGAGAGCGCCTTATGACACTCACACGAGGTGAACAACCAGCCGCAGAATATGCCCTGAATTTCCGCACCCTAGCTGCCCAGACCAATTGGGTAGAGGACACACTACTATTGTTATATCGAAGAGGCTTACGACCCGAGTTGCAATCTGAGTTGGCCTGTCGGGACGAAGGTCGATCCCTGAGTGAGTACATTGACCTCTCTATTCAAATAGACAACCTTATCCGGGCATGACGGCTCGTTTGGGGCACCTTCCCAAGTAGAGTCGAATGTGCAACCCCACCCGAGCCCATGCAGTTAAATTTCCCATCAATCTCACAATATCATGCAGTTACCTGTTACCTCCGCCTTAATCGACTCAGGGGCGGCTGGAAACTTAATTTCTTTAGAGTTTGCTCATGTCAATAATGTTCCTCTTCCTTAGAGGTGAAGGCGATAGATGGCCAACCCCTGGGTGTGGGACGTGTCGAATTCCAGACCGTTCCTTTGCAGTTACAAGTCGTGCCCTGCATAATGAAAACCTCCAATTACTCGCTATATCTTCACCAAAACATACCTTAGTATTGGGTCTGCCCTGGTTGCAAAAACATAAACTTTTTATTTCTTGGAGCGAAAGCCAAATTCTCTGGGTAATGAATGTCACCGGACCTGCCTAATGAAAATTGATCCACCCTCCCAGAAAGCTTTAGTCACCTGAAATTCCCAAGAACGTCCCGTCCGAATATTCTGATTTGGCAATTGTCTTAAAGGCATAACAATTACCTCCCCATCAGCCCACAGACTGCGCTATCAAGTTTAAACCTAATACATTACCTTCCTCTTTGAGGAATTCCATAGAGCCATCTGGAGGAACCGGCCTCAGACCTCAGCACCGGGTGCCTCCTTGCATCAGGAGCTCTGTTACGGTGAGCCTTCACCGGAATACTGACGGTCACAGACAACTACACTTCCCAGAGGACCCTTACGTTACTTCCGCTTGAACTCACGTGACTATTACTGGAACTATTTAAGCGCAGATACGCGAACGCTCAATGCGATGTCTTGTATTGCCTTCCCAGCATACATTTCAGAGCGTTTATATCTTGATTGCTTTCTTGGTTTCTGCCTGCCCTTTTTGACTTCGCTTTGGATTACGGATTTGGATTTGATTGTCGCCAGCCCCGAACAGTAAGTGTTTACCGTTTCATGATCGTTAGCTGCCTGTCCCGACCCCCGCCCGTTTATCGACCTGTGATTATTGCCTCGCCTCTGAAAGAACTGTTCGCTGTTGTGTATTACCTCTGCCTGTTGTTGTTCAATAAATACGCCGCACATGGATCCTCCTGTTTCTGAGTCTTCATTACAATGGCGAACGGCGTGCTAATGCTAAAACATGCTACCATCATGCTAATTGATGCTAAAACATGTTAGCATCATCAAACATGCTAAAATCATATTAAAATGTGCCAATATGTTCTAGCATCAAGCTAACATCATGTTAATCGATGCTAAAACATGCTAGAATCATGCCAATTGAGGCTAAAACATGCTAGCCTCATGTTAAAGTGTGCTAATACGTGCTAGCATCAATCTAACATCAAGCTATTCCCTTTGATGCTAAAACATGTTAACATCATGGTAATTGATGTTAAAACATGCTAGCATCATGCTAAAACATGTTAAAATCATGCTATATTATGTTAAAGTGTATTAGTGTCGAGTTAAAATATGTTAAAATCATGCTAGATTATGTTAACATTTTTACAATATAGTAAAATATGTTAAACTAGGTCAGACATTCTCTAACACGATGGTGACTAAAGTATTTCATACCAACATACACTTTTCAGGCCAGGCTTTTTCAAGCCAACATAAAGTTTGTCCCCATCTAGTTTCATATTATTGTGATTACTTTGTTTTTTAAAACCTATTTATCTTAACCCATCATCTGTGATGTCCACAAATATTTCCCTTTGTGCCCTTAGTGGGCCTGATCGTGTAATTGCTGTTTGTAGCTATATTCTAAAAACATGTTTCATCTAAAAACATCTAAAAATATGTTTAGCAACATTCTCACTTTCCTCACTTCTAATGTTCTTTGTTGTTTCATTTGACAATGTAATTCAAATTAAAACATTTTAGGAATGGTGTGGCAATTATTAATGTATGTTACATTTGATTTGTCTGCTGATATTTAATAGAGCAGATATTTAATATTAGTCCCATAGGATGTAAAATCCCATGTTACCTGATGTTTCACTTATGTCACTGTTTTAAATGGAAAAGTAGTTATTGTCCCACAAGCCTAATGTGTGAGTTACTTTGTGTGTGTTAATATACAGATCGAACAAATGTGGATTTTAAAACTAACCAGAGCACAGAGTAGATCTACAGCCTCCAAAAACAGCTCCTGGTGGCCAATGCGAGAAACCCCCAGTTCCTCAAGATCCTGATGTGAGATCTTCAGTAGCTGTTCTCCATTGATCTTGTGCCTTTCTAAGCTGTGCACATACGGTTGAAGGCTTTCATCCAGACCTTTAATGAAGAAGAGGAAAGAGAATGGGAGAACAAAGCAAAGAAAAATGAATTGCACTGTGCACTGTTTGGGAGAACCTTTAAAGAGTTGTGACAAGTAATTGAATAAGCACTTTTCTTGCCCACATTTATTAAGAAATATTGAGTAATGTTTGCTCTTACAAAAGTCGCCTCCACAATGCAGGTGTGTTGTTGTAGGTGGTTACTGAGCCTTCATCCGGCAGTTGCTAAGGTGTTTTGAGTGTTTTCTGTACATCATTATGTAGTTGTTAGGCTGATCTTGGGAATTGTTTACTGACCCAAGTCAAAAGAGTCAACCACTATGTCGCTCTCTGTATTAAAACATACACCCCTAACCCTAAATTAATTGGGTCCCTCCTTCAATGTAAATGCCTGGGTTATTTTTTCTTTTTATTGTCCTTTAGAATGTTGTATGTCAAAACACTTATTAAAATAATTGAATTCAGTTGTTCCAATTACTTCCGTGGCCACAGGTGTATAAAATGAAGCACCTAGTCATGCAGACTGCTTCTACAAACATTTGTGAATGAAAGTCCAGTCGTGAAATTTCCTCACTACTAAATATTATATATCTTGGTTTGGCGGTTGCCAGGAGAACAGGGGATTATGGTGTGGGGTTGTTTTTCAGGAGCTGGGCTTGGCCCCTTAGTTCCAGTGAAAGGAACTCTGAATGCTTCAGCATACCAAGTGATTTTGTACAATTCCATGCTCCCAACTTTGTGGAAACAGTTTGGGGATGGCCCCTTCCTGTTCCAACATGACTGCGCACCAGTGCACAAAGTAAGGTCCATAAGGACATGGATGAGCGAGTTTGGTGTGGAAGAAGTTGACTGGCCTGCACAGAGTCCTGACCTCAACCCAATAGAACACCTTTGGGACGAATTAGAGTGAAGACTGTGAGCCAGGCCTTCTCGTCCAACATCAGTGGCTGACCTCACAAATGTGCTTCTGGAAGAATGGTCAAAAATTCCTCCTAAACCTTGTGGAAAGCCTTTGCAGAAGAGTTGAAGCTGTTATAGCTGCAAAGGGTGAGTCGACGTCATATTAAACCCTGTGGATTAACAATGGGATGTCACTTAAGTTCATATGCGTCTAAAGCCAGATAAGTGAATACTTTGGGCAATATAGTGTGTGTGTGTATATATATATATATATATATATATATTTGTTTTCCTGACAAACAGGTGTCTCGGTTTGCCTAGTAATATAGTTCCTTATGTTTACCCTTCAACAGGTGGGTATTGTGGTTCCAGAGACCATAAACATCATGTTGTTTCCACCTGCCAGAGTGTGTACATCTGTGTGTAAACTGGTTAAACAAGTTTCAAAGGGTCAGCTGTAAATACAGTGTTTTGGGTAGTAGGCTTGCCCCATTTAGACCAAAGTAAACCTCAAAGGAATTTGATGCTAACAGACCTGTTTATCTGGATCTTCAGGGCTTTGTTAAGCACTTGTTCAGTTTCTGTTAAAGAATATCGGTGTTGGGAAATGTTGGTGCATTTTCTGCTTCAAATGAACCTTATTTCTGTTCTATTGTAAGCTTTGTCAAGCTATCATAGGAACCTGATTTGTAGCATGTCAACTGCCTTGTTAACAGAAGTCTCCTGCACCCACCCCAACACACAATGCACTCAGTCACCCAGACCACACCAGAAGTGAAGGACAGTGAACGATGGTCCTACGGGATGAGGGGGATGGGTGCTCACCCAGTCAAAGGCACTACTGAAAAACAGCAGCTGCAAAGGTCTGGCCCCGTGCCCTCAGCTTTAATGACCTGACAGCCAGACAAAACCACAGGCCTTATTATTCAACGCACAATCCAACTCTATCTTTGAAAAATTAGAGCCACGTGAACTGTTGCTGGTTGTGAATCAGTTGTGAGTGGCTCTAGTTACTGATGCTAGAGTAGGGTGACAATTTAGCATAGTCTTCAGAGGAGCACATAGACACTAGAAAAAACAATCTAGGGAAGAAATCTATAATCCAAACAAACATTTCTGCACATATATTTCACACGTGTTGTTATAGAACCAATACATTCCATGGCTACCTAACAATTTGATAGCAGTCTGTGCATTTTTCCCAATTTAAAAAAAATTACCATGCTAGCCAAATTTAAACTGGGCTTCACCACTGTTTTTTTGTGAAATTTGTGAAACCAAATATGTGCCTTTAATCCTCTATATTAAGAATGACATTCATTCTAGAAATTCCAAAGGTTCTCATCAAAAGGAATTTGCGATTCTGACATTGTTGGGAGGGCTGTGCTGTTTAACTGAGATATCATATGTGGATCACATACTGCCCCTCCACCTGTTCTTTTCACCTGTCAAGCTTCAGCGAGCGCAAACGAGACAGTGAAGAAATAGGAATACAGAAATACAAGAACATACAGTGTTTCCAAGTCAATTATCCCCACAATACTGACCCATAATTCCAGTGTACAACGTCTATTAGAGAAAAACATTTATATACAAACACAGGCCTCAGAGAGTTCAGTTTCATTTCATAGATGAACACAACAGAAAAGACTAAAGTATCTGTGTAATGTGAGGTGACCAAAAAGAGCCTTTAAAATTTCTTTAGAGAGGGAAGCCACCAAGAGTGCTTTGATGCTATTGTATTTAAGAGGCGGAGGCAGAGGGATCCATTTGCAGCGTTTTATTAACAAGCGTAAACAGTAAACAGGCGTGGGTCAAACAGGGGCGATCAGAGCAATAAAGGCGAGACAAAAACAGAACAATGAAACAGGCAAGGGTCAGGCAGGCAGCAAACATTCAAAAACACAGTCCAAAGCAGAGTCAAAAAGCAGGCGGCAAAAAAGATATACAATCCAGTCGGTAACGATAAGGCAATCCAGGAACGCGCTCTGAAATGCTGCACATGGCAAAACAAGACATCGCACAGAGTAATGTGCAGATCTGGGCTTTATAGTCCACATAATTGAGTTCAGGTGCAAAACAGGAAGTAATCAGGAGCAGGTACGGGATTATGGGAAATGTAGTTCAAAAAGGTATTAATATTCTGGTGAGGGCTCCCGCTGACGACCAGCAGGAGGCGCAGCGGCGACATCCTCTATAACAGCTATCATGATAAAGCTATTTCCAAGAGCATTCTAACATCACCTTGGATCCATCGACTTTATTGACTGCAACTCAATACTGCCATTTAAAAACATAAACTTGGGTGTAGCAACAATTATATGTAACTAGGAGGAAAAGGGCCAGTAGGACCCACCAGATTCTTGAACTTTATGGAGATAATCAATAGAAGTTAGATGCTAGGCTGCGTGGGGGTAAATAACAAATTTGTCTATGCATGTTACCAACAAATTCAAAGGTCTTGTGTGTGAAAACCCATCCTAAGATTCACTTTCCAACCATTCATATACATTTATGCACTTGGCAAACATTTTTATCCAAAGCAGCAGTACATTAAAGGTATACTATTTTTTAGTTTGCGTGTGTTGATGGCTTGATAACACAAATCCTATGTCATTTAAAACTGTGGAAAAATAAGCCTCACAAGAAAAGAACCAATACTAAATAAATAATAATAATAACAACAATTCATATTAAAATGATATTAAATAATAAACATTAAATAATAATAACACAAATCTGAAATGAGAAAACAGAAAAAAGCTATTTCTTTATTTTTTCTAATAAGCAGCTTTGGAAATCTTATGAGGGCCCCAATGCCAGGCCACTTGCTCAGACGTTCTTGGCTGGTTCACTGTTTCAACAACAATTACAGATCAAAATTCCTTCAAGGAAAGTTTTGTGATCCAAAGATAATAATTCCACATTCCTGGAATAACTTTGTATGTTAACACGTGATGCAATGAGAAGACCTCATGTTGAAAATAGCACATCAGAGAAAAGAATTGCCTGGATTTTACTTCTACTACTTTTGGGAATTATAAAAATAATTTTTTCTATTGTCTACAGTGGCTTGTGTCATAGTTCTAATGAAAATAGGGTAATTGAACAATTTTATCAGCCTTATGTTTATTCCGTCCCCTTCCCCTCAACAGACTTTGATGTGATCGCTGATAAACCCAACACCCTGTTGTAAACGCTGAAACTAAAACCTGAAAATTTCTAATCCAATAGGATGTGCTCTCCGCTCCCCCCATCCCAGTCTTGTCATGTAAGAAGGCAAACACTGGCCCCATGTCAATAGAATGTCAGGTTGTGGTTCTCAGGGTTTGATTACATGAGAAAAAAAGCACACACAGAAAGAAGGGCCTCCCAGTGGGAGTCTGACCTCCTTCTCCACACATACACTGTGCCCTCATAAGCAAATGTACAACAGCCACTGCCACCCTGTCTGCTCTATCGAGACTTCCAGTAAACCAGTGGGGATTGAAGGAATTTCCATTGATTTTGGGTGGTGACATTTTGTGGGAATTTGGGAATTTTATAATGGTAAATAGACATTTGTTATTGTGAAGGCATAATTAGAAAAAACAATACTGTGTAAATGTAGACATACAAAACGGGAAAGTAAACAAAGTGCTTTGAGACAGCAGAAGTATGGTTTTGCACTTTACACCCCCTTTTTGGTTATACCCAGCTTACGGGGAACATTCTCAGAACATTGGCTAATGTGTCTCTAAAAGTGCCCTCAAAGTAATCAAACCTTTAATGTTAGTAGAATGTGTTTTCAACAATATATCATTGGCCAACATTCTAAAAATGTTAGCATAAAAGCATTTTTTCTCAATTGTTAGTAGAACGTTTCAAAAACCTTACAAAGCTAAAAAAAAGCTTTGTAAGCTTTGTTTTTCCCTTTTTGTGGAAAAAGGGCCGCAAACTCTGGGTCATTGCCAATCTTCTGATGTTTAAAACACACCAGTTCTTATTCTGCAGGAATAAAAGATATGTTCCTGGTGAGCTGTTTTTTTTAATCTTGGTCATGTCCACAAGCAGCTACTTTGTTGCCATTTGAGTACAGCTCCCATCTATGTAAATAAGGACACCAAAATGCAAGTGCTTTAATTTAACGTCAAATCCTAGTCACATTAAAAAAACAACACCATCAGCAATTTAAAATAAACTGGGTTTTAATGACATGTGCAGTAAGGCAGTTGGCTGTTTTAACTGAAAGATGGGACTTTCTTTCACTATCACTACCATATTGAGCATTGTGACTTCTACTATTAATTTCTCTATGATTGATAAGTCAGCTCCTTTTATAGTCTCTGATTCAATCTATCATATGTGTGACTTCAGAATTGATTATATAAACTTACTAGCACAATGCTGGTGGTTTCACACATTTCATTGGTCTAAGCACAGATGCCCTGCCATTTATAAACAAACCTGTAGGAACAGCTCAGCAATCATGAAAAATCTCCCCATTCACTCTCTTTACAGTCATTCTTTGTGGCTGAACAGTGCAGTCACCAGGGGATGACCGTCTGACTACAAGCCCTCTAATGAGAACCAACTTTGAAAATAAAAAAGTGCTTCCTTTTTGAAAATAAAAAGCTTCTCCATCCAAGACGGTCAAAAGCCTTGGAGTGATGATCGACGATCAACTGAGCTTCTCTGACCACATCTCCAAAACCGCTCGTTCCTGCAGATTCATGTTCATATTCCAATTCTTGCAAACTTTTTGATAACACAGCAAATAGTAAAACGAAATAGCATACTTGATCTACTGTTATTTTACTCTACCGTTTTGCCAGCAGCATTTTCATGCATACTCCTGGCAAAACTCACTTAAAAGAAAACAAAGATTTGTTTAACAAACTTTAGAAACAACACGCTGTTTTATTAAAAAGTCTGATTAAGTTTGATGTTTTGTAGAATACCCTATGAATGCCTAATCCAGGTTAGGGAGAATGGGACTCTTACAAGTTACTAGTGGAGTTTATTGTCATTTCAACCACATACAAGTACACAGTGATACGAGACAACGTTTCTCCAGAAACAAGGTGCTTCATAAGACAAACACTAAACATCACAGACATGCAGGGCTACATAAATTAAACAGTATTTACATAAAGTGCACAAGTGCAAAAACGAGTGCAGACAGCACAAGACATTTGACTGATTGTAAACATTTAAGAGTGTGAACGTTACAATGTATATT
>JAZGTI010014519.1:0-14045 GCA_036877585.1 Botia kubotai
TTTCTGTGTGTAGTATGTTTCTGTGTGTAGTATGTTCTGTGTGTAGTATGTTCTGTGTGTAGTATGTTCTGTGTATAGTATGTTTCTGTGTGTAGTATGTTTCTGTGTAGAGTATGTTTCTGTGTAGAGTATGTTTCTGTGTAGAGTATGTTTCTGTGTATAGTATGTTTCTGTGTATAGTATGTTTCTGTGTGTAGTATGTTTCTGTGTATAGTATGTTCTGTGTATAGTATGTTCTGTGTATAGTATGTTTCTGTGTAGTATGTTTCTAGTACTAAAATGCTGCCTGTTGTTACCTACAACAGGCAGCACACCTGGTTTGGGAGCAGCCAACAAAAGCAGATTTTCATCTATTGTTCATTTGAGTGCTTTCAGGTGAATCGTGTGATTGGCAGGGTTTTCATGCTGGATTCACTTTCATATTAAAGTGAATAGGGTCATCATCTGTGTTCCAGGACAGAATCTTGCATCACAAGCGATCGTTCATTCAACATATCTGAGATGCTGAAGAGTCCAGCCTTCAGTAATTACGTTGTCTATTTGACGGCCATACGGGGGAACCAGACCTCACATCATGTGATCTCAGATATATTCAGCTTTAACGAACACGCCACAAGCAAAATTAAGTGTAAGTTAACTTTGCACTCATTTGCACTTATTCTGTAGCATTTCAGTAACTATACAGATTGGTCTATTGTGAGCTCATCGTGTGCTGACGTGTCATTGACCAGAGATGTTCCTCTGTTCTTTTGGGTTCAGGTTATTTGGATTTTCCAGAGGTTACTCTGTCTGCTGCAGAAGGAAAACTTCACCTGGAGTTCCCGAACCCTCTGCACCTGTACAGAAACACACCAGCTCTGCGCAATAACACAGACATACTGTCGTATTGTGCTGAAACAGAAGAGGTTACACTCACCTTCAATTATTATATTGATGAAATATTATATTAATGAATTAGTTATTTGATATGCTGATCATTTTATTGTATTAATCAATATTCGATAGAAAAATGAACCCCAGATGAAGATCATTCAAAGACATTGTGTCAGACAAACAAAATACAGAACTGATAAACAGTTTTTGGTGTCCCCAAAAGTCAGTATACTGAGAGTGTGAAATGCTGAATTGTTTTAATACACTCAATATTGTTAGTTTATATAATATATAATTTATATTCATTGATTATAATAACCCTAACTCTGGAAAGGAAGGAGAATGAACACAATTCAACACTTTTGTAGTAAATAATTAACTTGTTGTCTATGAAGGATGTGAGTCAGGGTAGGTGAGGTCATGAGAGGTCATGTGAGGTCATGAGAGGTCATGTGAGGTCATGAGAGGTCATTCTTTCTCTTCCCAGCACAATGAACTGAAGAATGTCTGTGGCGTGGAGTTTAAAACATGCCGGACTTCCATTGCCTTTGCCGAGGAAAGAGAGGAATACTGTGTCAATCTAACTGGGAAAATTGGACAAAGACCCCTTAAGGAAATGAGAAAGTGTTTCTATGGAGACCTGAAAAGCTGTAAATACACACGTCACATTCTGTCTATATATTGTGTGCTACAGTGTTATCAAATCAATACATGCCCAGTGCAGATGATGTGATTGATGTTCTGTGTCATTCCCCTCAAAGACCCTCACTTCACCACATACCTGTATCCAGTGCTGGGCGTTGTTTTCATGCTGCTCTTCATCACCTTCATTATAATGCTGTTGGCAAAAAGTTGCAATGCCAAAATAAAGAAGAAAGCCGCGTCTGCTTTTCCCAAGTTCCTGGTAAGATGTGTTTCCTTTTCATTCCCTTCGTTTAAATGACTACTAACATCCCTCAGGTGCTGTCACACTGGATCTTTTCTTGTGCACTCGGCTTGTTTGATGTGGTTTGGATGCCGCTGAATGCTGTTTTATGATTTCAGGTGCACATGAAGAATAACAGATTGATGTTGTGTGCTTATGGTTTATAACTAGTTTTATAAGCTGTGTAAAACATAATAAAGCTGATGTCTGAACAGAAACTTGTGTGTGGATGAGATGAGGGTTTAAAAACTTCCTCAGAGGGGAGCAGGGATTTCCATCTCTGAGCAAATACTTTTCAAACATGGATGTCTCCTAATTTACATACAACACTCCTGAGCATATGAAGTTTAATGGTCAACCACAAATCACTGGTCAGGAAACAGTTGCACAAAGTTGGTGGGTAAAATTGCAGAAGGTCTCCTATAGAAGGACGAGTGAAAGTTGGTCCAAAAGTATAGTTGAAAAATGTCTCTGTCAGTTTGATTTTAATGTGAGACCAAATCCTTATATAGGCTTCAGATCTGGACTCTGATGAGGCCAAAGCATGAGGCTGATGGACCTGTTCTTGTCTTTGCAGTGTGGCAGGAGCATTGTCTTGTTGAACAATATATAATCTGAATGTGTCTCTATAGGAACAACACCTGCACACTGAAAATTGTTCTCTGCTCCATCATGTACGGGTTCAGCTCAGGTTTCTACTGGCTAATCTGTATAGAAGAAAAATCCAAAAAGAAAAAGATATTTTGGGAAAATGTTGTACACACAGACACACTCTGTCTTTACTATATAATTAACTGTAAGTCAGTTTTTGTGTTTACAGCGTTCACAGTATTGGTTTAATTCTTGCTCATTTCCTGACTGGTCATTTTTTGGTTAAGACCATTAACTGTTTACCTGATGTATAGCTATTTTGGGTTTGACCAGGAATGCATTTGAACGAAATACTAAATGACGTTACATTTTAAAATGTCCTAAGATCTGCGAGTTTGTTACCTCTTATCTGATGTTGGCTGGGCAAACAGGTAGTAGCAGCGGTGAGTAAATTAAACGTTGCTAATGTATGTTGGGTATCAAGTAATGATACTCAAGCAGTGTTTGATATTGCCACAGAGAAATGTACAGGCCACAGCTGCTCCTGTGGACTAGAAACAATCACTTTAACTTCATATTTAAGCAGGAAATAGACAAGAAGGCAGATCTGGGCTGGTCAACTACAAACAATGTTCCAGTCCTTTTGTCACGCTGTTGAGCTGTTTGCATGCAACATTTCTGCACAGGGATTGGTTACTGTACAACTCTTGTTCTGGTTTGGCAGGTTATAGAGCCAAAACAAACACCCAAAACTCTGAAAATGGAGCCAGAAAACGTGGCGAGGGATCTTCAGATCAAACCGGTTACTTGCGAGAAGGAACCCACAGAACTCACGACATTAATGGAGATCTCCGCCGATGAGAACGAGTCATCAAAATGCAGCAGTTCTACCATCTGCCCAGACCACTACAGCGAGGATGCTGAAGATGGTGAGCAGCCTTCAGGCTATGACTGTCCGCATGCCCTCAGACAAGAGATGAGTCCTGGAGATCTAGTAGAAGTTTACAGACTCTGAGACCCACCCAGGACACACTCAACATGGTGCTTAAACCATTCAGGGAATTCTTTTCTGTGAACTTCCTGAAATGAGAAACCCTGCGGACCAGGGCTGATTTCGGGGAAGACAGATGGACCTGAACAGGCACTGCTGCCTGAAACCTATTTGTAAAAACACAGGCCTTCACATGATGTCACAACCTGGAATTTCCCTAGAAATTCCAGTTCATAGCATTACAAAACATTGTGTTATAAACTTGTCACTAGTAAGCGTTTGTGTTTTTATACTGAAACATGTAACACACACAGTCATTTTGTTTGTGATTTGTAATATTTAAGCATGTTTATATGCTTGTATATTTTACTACATACTGTAGTTTCACTGTCATTTATAGCGTTGCTCAGGTCACGTGACTCAAGAAACAGACAATTGCTGTCATATAGAAATTTCCAGTTACATGATGAGGGTTCTAAGCTTCGTCTTGCAGATACAGATCATCTTTGATCGTCTGCTCTGAATGAACCTGAGAGCGAATTGTTTGCTGTGGTTACGATAATTCACATAAAATACTAAACAAAGAGCAGCAGGAAACAGTAGCTGTTAAACAGAAATATGAGCAGCGGTATGTTTAACTGTTAAAGCTGCTGCAGTTTTCACAGGTAAATGACCTGACATGTGCATAATCAAGTAATGATCTTTAAACACTTATCAATATCAACACTTATATTTTTTCACCAAATCATGTGAACTACATTCAGATAAACCTTTAATTGTTCTGAACTCCAGAATCAGTCATAAAACCATCTTTCAGGCAGCTGATAGGAGGTTGTTTGATCAGATATTATTATGTGTGTATTATGTGTAGATGAAAATGTGATGTGTATTTTTACAGTGTGTTTTATTAAACTTGGGCTTTGGATTCTAAGGAAGTGTATCTTTTTTATACGCTTGCACAAAGTCAGATGCTTTTTGGAAAAGGCTGAAGGTTTTAATTACATTTCAAAGAACACAACAGTTGTGTTAAATTCTATCTATTCAACCATATGCAGATGCTATAGAGAACCACTGCATTAGATTCCTTATGATGCATCTTACAACTACACAGTCCCTGCATGCTGCTGTTACAATGGAGGCAAGGAAGTCTTGGTAGGTCAGATCCAAGGTTCACACGAACTGGAGCAAACGAGGTAATGTCTTTAAACTCATGTCTTCTGTGAGGTCCTGCAGAACATCACTGTGGTCTTCTGTCTCCTTATGGTCTCTGAGGTCCTACGAGAGCTTCAGGCCCTGAACATTAGCTCGTAAATGGACCATCTGCTTCTCCTGCATTTGTTTCTCCTGTCTGAAGGCCAGTTTGTTTGCTTTCTTCTCAGTCCTCCTCTCCTGCACAAATCACAGAATATCACAGATCAAGAGAAAATCACAAGTTAAAATTCACAGAAGACTGAACTTGGATTCACAGAATTCTGTTTAGCTACACAGTTTGCTTGGTTGTCAGGAAACCATTGCCAGACCTGTAAACAATTCTGTACCCTTAAAAAAACCTTTCTGTAGATTTTGTAACCCAAGCAAATCTAACCTTCTGATGAAAAGACTTTCTATTCAAAAGTCACTGTAGTAATGCTAGGGTGTTGTGGGTGGTTTCCATGGTTTCTAGGTGGTTGCTAAGGTGTTCAGAGTACTAGATCATGTTTCCTTAAGCGGCAGTAAAAGTGATGCTTATTAAAATGCTGATTGTCCTGACTAAAGGTAATGAGGTAAAACCGATTGTGTTGGAAACAATAGCCCGCTTAATCTGATGTTGGACGCCCTGTTCTCACTTCCTCATTGGCTGATAGAGTGTGAGGTAACATTCTGATCTTATTTTATGACACAAGTAAAATAACTGCACTGTTGTGTTAAGAATACTACTGAGGTGCTGCACACCTTCCTCTCCGTTTTGATGGCCTGCTTCCTGGCTCTCCTCTCCTCCGCGCTCTCCTCTCGTGAGCGAGGTTGAGTGGAGGCTCTGGGCAGGTCCGAGTCATTGATTCTCTCCATTCTTTCCACCTGTTTGGCCGTCGGGCCTCTTTTGGCCAGAACATCCAGAGGAATCCCAGTTTTATTCGATACTTGGATCGGCTTAGGCTGCAAAAATACATTTCTATTACCAGCCACCAAACACATTATATTTATCAACTGGATTCAATGACAATGACATTAGTCATGTAAACAGAACGTGTCAACACACCCTTGTGTGTCTTTATTTCGATGGACAGGTTGAACCTGACTGTACCACTCCAGCAATGCTAGTCACACTCGTATCAATGCAGTAAAAATCTGTGTTAAAAGTGACATATGACAGAGCATAATATCTTTTTAAAGGGATTAAAATGGAATGAAAATTTTTATCATTTACCCTCATGTCATTAATAATGACATAATGACATCATAATATGACTTGCTTCTAAAAACAACAGAAAATACTTTGAAGTACGTTGGTCACCAAACGACAGTGGCACACACTTAATTATTGTTTGGACACACAATAAGAGATATTTCTCAAAATGTCTTTATGTTTTGCGAAGGAGATTAAATGATGGAAAAGTTTCATTTTTGGGCGAATTCTCTCTTTATGGTCAAATATGATAAATGAGATTTACATCTTCACGATTTGTTTTCAGACTGATTACAAACGTGTTCCTACAAATGTTGCACATTTACATCAGAGACAGCGGTCTAAAGAACATCAAGAATGTAATTTGAGCTTCATGCAAAGCAGATCTAGATTTGAATTGGAAATGTAACTCGCTGCATGAGTTGAACCTCAAACCATCTTAAAGAAATGAATAAACTAAACTGATCATTACACATCACTGGCAGAATGAAGGATCTGAGATGGGTTTCTTTACCTTTGGCGGGTCTTGGATGAGTTTGGGCCGGTTGTACAGGTTAGAATACGTGCCTGTGGGAGAGATACAGTACTCACATGATTGGTCACTGAAGCTGATAAAGATGAAATCTACACATCTGTTTTATTACAACAGATATGATATCCCTTATATGAGAACATCAGTGGGATGCATTCTGTGACATCACCAGCAAGAGTCAAAGCTTTGAATAACTACATTTTAAATAATAATAATGATGATGTGTTGTTCACTTCAGTGTATGTGATTCACACTGTTGTGTAGGTAACATAACCACCAGTGCTGTGTTCACTGGAACTGATCAGAGATCAGAGAAGATGTGTGACTCACTGATGATGGTCTCACAGTCCCAGCGCTCCACAGGCGGCTCGACAACCACCGTCTCCATCTCCAGCAGCTCCTCGTCTTCATCACCCTCTTCTTCCTCTTGTACAGGGGGCAGCTCTGCAGGGCCCAGCTGATCCGGCTTCTGAAAGCTAGATTTGCACACACACAGAAATTATATATTTATACATTAGGCAGACGCTTTTATCTAAAACGACTTACAGTGCATTCAGTGTATACAATTTATCAGTACATGTGTCACCTGGGAATCGAACCCACAACCTTTGCGTTGCTACACAATGCTCTACCAATTGAGCTACAGGAAGAGTAAAATCACTCTCACTCTTTCTTTTTCTGTGTTAAGTAGTCTTTGATGACCTCCTCCAGCCGCTGGCTGTCTGGTGCGATGTAGCCCTCCAGCTCAGCGTTATCCAACGCTCCGATCTCATCCTCATCAAACTGCTCGAGAAACTACTCAAACACACGACACAAGAAACATGAGCCAAACAGAACTGACGGAATTCTGTCTGCTGCGGTGACTGTCTGTCTCACCTTTTCAAAGCGATCGTCCAGGAGTGTGAGCTGTTCATTTCTCCTCATGATGGAGGATGTCAGCGAGTACTCCGTAAAACGACTCCTCGTTTCACAATCCTCAAACATGAACTCTCGCTGGCCGTCCTCCTCATTCTCTGACAGACCACCTGCCGAGTCATAATCTTGTTCCTCCTCTTCGTCCTCATCCGTGTCCTCCCACTCACCATCATCATCATCACTTAGATCAAAAACAAAGGAAATAAGTGATAAAGGACTGATGTGCATAGCATTCACCTCGCTGGCTGACATCAATCTCAACATTCAAGATCTACAAACTGCAAACGAAACAGTTCTACCTCATGTCAGCACAGCTACTTCTGTATTTCCTGTATGTTTATGTAATGTTCTTGTATTCTGGTGACAGTTTTATTGTATTGGTCAGTTTTACCCCATCCCGTCACCCATGATGTCATTGGCCTTGATGACAAAGTCATCGTCCAGCATGTTATCCGGGTCTTCAAAATTAAAGTCCTCATCCATAGCAGCAACAATGTCAGGGTCCATATCCAGCCGAGGCCCTGGAGGTTCAAACGGTGAGAGACATCAGACGAGAGGAGCAACAGAACAGTCAGCTGAAAAACACTACAGTCTCATTTAATACGTAACTCAGTATCAAATCTCTACTGTATCATGAGTTTTAATATTGACTTACATTTAATGTAATGAGTTACAGTTGTGCAATTAATCGTAATCGATTTCAATTCTTCTTATGTTAAAAACAACAGTGTGCTCATTTCGTTTACAGAGGTGCACCTCACCTAAATAACTCTTTTTAACTAATTAAATTTATGTTTTACATTTTTATTTGTTTTTCAGTTCAATCCACTGTTAAAAAAATTCACAGTTTTTGATTTAATTTTTAAAATCTATAAATGTTATAAAAATCAGTGAGTTTTCATGTTAAATAATTATCTCAATATTGGCCAAACAAAGTGCTAATGATTTTTGTCATGATCCAGCAGTCCTACAATAAATTCAACTTAGTTCTAATTATAGACACCAGAATTGTTTCCAAAACACATTTAGGACCATAATAATAAACTGTGGCGCAGGACTAAAACAAACGCAGTATATAAGACATCAACACAGCGTGATGATATGAATCTGATTCTGGTGCAGACACACCCAACTCACCTGAAACTGGAGCAGCTTTGTTTAACAAACCCACACCCTCCTCAAAATCTGTCGCAAACACAGACGAGGGCAGTCTGATGGAGGCCTGCACGCATCAGATTAAAAGACACATTGACAGGACATAAAAACAAACAGCTAATGATGTTCGTGATGTGAAATACAGGAGACAGAAGTGAATCATGACACTGTCAACATTAACACTCTCTCCCACTGTTGCTATACAAATATTTCCCGTAGAAACTACAAACGCAACGATGTTGATTTGATAAAACCTAGTTTTGGAATGCGAGGGCTGCATTGGCATTATGTACTTGCATACTAAATACTGGAATGTATACAGTATATAAACTAAAAATATACATTAATATATAGGAATAATCAGGGGTGTCAGCGGCACATGATCAGATCAGATATGGCGTTCTGTTAAAAATGTTGCGTGGCCTTACGGGAACATGCAGGGCATCTTCCTCCAGCTCCTCTTCATCATCCTCCACTGTCTTTGACCGAGCGTCTTTGTGGATTTGAGGAGCAGACACCAGCTCTGTGGTCTGAGAAACATCTTTCAGATGCTGCAGGTAATCATAGTCATCATCAAAAAACACTCCAAACTTCCGCTGTTCCTTCTTCCTCTTTTCTGCCTCTACCTGCGGAAACACATCACAACTTTAGTGACACAGGCAGGACAACATTGTGTGTAGTGTGAGCGAGGCCTGTGGCTGATCGTTCTTTTTTAAATTGGTCTTGTTAAACTGCTTTGAAATAAAACAAATTGCCAACACAAAACAATGAATTGTGTGAAGTAGCTCCTGCTAAAAAATACCCCCATATGAACTTCTGACGGGCAAATTCCCGGCAAATTCGTACACTAAAGTTACTGTCTTTAAGTATTATTATTATTATTATTATTATAAAGTTGGAAGTGAATCTAGTGTTCTTTAACATTGCTGGTGCCACAAACCCACAGCAAACAGAACCGAGCTGAACCATGGCATCACTACACCCCTACCAGGAAGATTAGAAATCTTCAGGCAGGTGTGCTGAGGCAAGTTAAACTCTGCAGAACACTGACCCTCCAGGATGGAGTTTGGACACCTGTGGGGTGCTTCTCAATTCTAATTTGTGTGTCCTTGTTTCCTTTCCTCGTGTCTTCAGCTTGTTAGGATGCGAGGGAAGGACGCAAGGACGGTAGGCGGAGCCAAAAACACTTGCACAGAATACACCTGTTTCTCATGCGTCCTCAGGAAGCGTCCTCAGGAAGCTTCCTCGCTCCTCACCTCCTCAAGATGCAGTGTGAGAACTAACAAATCATTCAAGATGACCGACTCTGATCGGTTTCTGGGTCACAGGCTGGAGGACGGAGGAGTGAGGAAGCATCAATCTGGATATTGAGAAGCACCCCTGGGCTTTCTAATGCGGTTTATGACGTCAGACAGTTTGTTGGACCTTAGCAGCAAGCACCAGCACGTGCTGAGGCGCCGTTTCATCCGCAGCCAGCGGATCTTTCTGACTCCTGTGGACCAGATGAAAGGAGACGGCGTTCTTCTTATTGATGAAGGCTTTCTTCTTCCTGTGAGGCTGAGACAACGATCACAGCGGATTAACACACAACTCTGTCATATACTGACTGTACACACTGCTGTAGACACGTGACGTCAGTTACTTTATGATGTGCTTGTCACCTTTAAGCAACCTTTTAGGAATTCAGAATAAAAATACAGATGATTGTAAGTTCATCCGCACAATAAACATTCATTGTAGAAGCTCCTGATAAGAACATCATATATTTATGACTTTTAAATAATAAGGTTATACACATCTAACGAAGAACGTGTGAAATCTACGTTCACTCGTTTCACTTAACTTGACGTAAACGTACAGACTAAAATGACTTACCATGTTTACAATAGCAGTTTTATTATCTGATGTTTTGCACTACAGAATCAGATTCAATCATGAACGTTAAATAAAATATATTTTGTCGAATCAGATCACGCAGTTTGTCCTGTCAGCTCCAAACACATGGACAACAGCGGACATTTTGAGACTGTACCATTCCCGCTGAATGAAGGAGCTGCACTTCAAACCTGTTGTTAATACTCTTTTATTATTATATAAGATATCATGCTCTGGTTTTATAATCATATTCTGAAGTATTTGCTAAATGCTAAAATATGTATTAAATAAATAACACAAATTATAGGAGAGAACTTTGCACATTTGAAAACACCCCTGATTCATCTTTTGGTTTAGTCTAAAGAGACGCAACGACGTCTCGTATCAATGACGCAATCAACAATGGCGAATTTGCAGCCGTGACGAGAGAAAGTTGCGACACTCCTATAGACTTCCATTAGAGGAATGAATGTTACTGATGCGGTCATTGATGAAGACGTTGATGTGTTGTTGATCGAGTTAATCGCGGCTGTGATACGAGATTCTCTTATTATTGTATCTATTTAATCAGGCAGAAATACAACATAGCCACACACTCCTATCAGACCGGTATTCTGCTGTTTATGAAATATATCAATGACTGCAAAGCCGCTGTAATTCAAAGCACCAACTTTTTATTTACATATGTAATCAGCAATGTAATATTTACTGGTTTTGGATATTTTGCATGCGCCTTTAAAACTGAAAGCTGAGATAAGTTTAGCAGCCGTTTAAAGAATATACGATTTGGCAATATTAAAAATCAATAAGAAACCAAATTAACAGTAAACATGTATCATCAGGAACACAGCACTGGAGAGTCTGTTTGTGTGAAAGTTTTGTTGTAATAACGTTGTGTCTTCAGTACAACAGTCAACATCCATAGTGCGTCTATCCTGAATGATCTTCCTGCGTTCCCACTGAGATTTTCTCTTTAGTTTCATGAAATCTTCAGACATTCATGGACAAAAACAGGAACTGTTGACAAATAAAGATATGTGGACAAATAAATATGTGGACAAATAAGGAACATTTAACTCACTGCACTGCAGTTTTACAAAGACAAGAAGATGTGTAGTATATTGATGTGTAGATGTTTAGTATTAAAATAAGTGATTAGAGTGTCAGCCAATCACAGTCCAGCGTGTTAACACAGACTACAACAGGATGATATGTTTTATTACCTGCTGTATATTTAGGCTGACCTGGCCTTTCTTTTGCTTGTCAAATGCCTGAAAAACTCCTGCAGGGAGGAAAAAGATCTACATTGAAACACAGTTTTGTTTACATATGGCCTCATATTCTGATTCTGCTGTGGCCACTTACGGAACATGTTCTCCAGGCGTACGATACAGGTCAGATAATCATCAAAGTCAATCTCATAATTGGCATCCGCGAATCTGAGACCCAGTAACTGCAGAATTTTGTTATTCAACTGCATCCCTTGATAAACAAACAACAGGAAATGTGCATGATGTTTCAAAAAGTCTCTTAAAACTTATTTTGTAAGACCAGATATTTTTGATCATAAAGTGATTCTGTATATTTACCTGCTGCACTGAGAGCACTGCGGAGCTCGTAGGAAGACATGCGCCCTGAACGATCCGTATCGAATGACAGGAACAGCATCTATGACAGAAAACAGAATGTGATTATTACATCTACAAAAATACACAGACATCCTGAGAAAGCTAGCAGAGTGATATTATGACATCTACAGCATCAAAACTAAGATATTAAACACAGTGTCACTGTTTCTGAAACTGAGTGTACGCATATGACTTACAATCCATTTCTTCAGCTTATCCCAGAAAACTTTAAACTCATCAAATTCCAGCATTCCGGTGTTATCAACCTGTACTTAGTTTAGGAAAACTTGGAAAATGTAGCAAAAACATAGAGCCATAACTTCCAAGAGTCTTGATTACATTTAAGAGTATAGCACATTACACATTCAAATAACGACAACTATGCAAACATATAATGTATGAACTGATGTAAACATGAGCAGTGAACACTACTGAGGGAGGCAGTATAGTGGCCATAGAGAGGATACATCCATGAGATTTATGATGCTGTGGCAGGTATTGAGGGTCAAACCATCAAACTTCACCTCCTTCCCTGCAAGAATTGTATAAGTATTCATTCTTTCTATTGCACATTGTTTTGTTATAACTGGCATTAGATGAAAACAACTCACTCCTGCTCAGAACCCCGTTCAGCACCTGCTGCAGTTCTCTGGCGCTGATGGCGTTATCCTGCAGGAGAACAACAGAGATTCATGAGAAGAACAGAAGAGGGCGCTCAATAGTCAGAGTGTCGCTGTCAGTGTCTTACCGAGCCTGCGACCTGCTCGAACAGTCTCCTCAAGCCTTTCTCCTCATCGGTTTCCTCCTCAGGTGGGTTCGGTACCGGTGGCTTCACAGATCAGAGACAATTTATTTTCACGTGCAACATAAAACAGCAGCGCAAATCAAATGGTTTCAATCCATTACATGTCATCTTTTACCATGATTAATAGTCATAATTATAAAAAGTTCTGCATTTTTGAACATAGTTTAATTGTAGTAGAAACTGCTGCGTAATGTTTGGTGAAAACTCTTTTTCTACTCTTTCAGTGTTTATGTGGATACAGTAGACTTACATCTGGGAGGTCGGCTTGAATAGTGTTTCCCATCTCACTGCAAAAATAAACAACAACATTTAATACTGTACAGCTGCAGATTAAACAATCAGTCTGTCTGTCAGATTTTCTCATGGACATGATTTCTGATGGTTTAAAGGGATAATTCACTGGAAAACGAACATTCTTTCATCATTTACATCATGTCATTCTGAACCAGTATTAGTTTTTCGTTGAGGAACTCAAACATTATTTTGAAGAACTGTAACCAAGCAACAGTGGCATTCACTGATTTAAACTGTACGGACACAAAACCACATTTCTCCAAATATCTTTTGTCATAGAGGATATGTTTGAAAGACATGAGAGTAAATGATAAAAATGTTTTCATTTTTGGGTGAACTATCCCTTTAAGTCTACCTGTGACAAACTGTCTTAGTCCCAGATTTGACAGTTTAGACTTGAGTTCAGATTCAGTTGAAGCTCATTTGGGACAATGTATGTATTTGTGTTCACAATAGCTGATAACTGCTTCACCAGCATTAACGTTAGGACATTCAAGTCAGTACAAATGTCTGAATGTCTTTCTGCTTGTCAAATGTTGTGGGTCATAGATGTGTAAGGATACTCTGTTAAGACACCTGCATGAATGATATATGTTTTGAATTTAGCATTACTATCATTTGATTTCATTCAGACATTTGTCAGTGCAACTTAACTGTCCAAATATGGAAGTATATATCAAACGTATAGTCTTGGTCTAGAAAACTGAAGAACATACACAGCTGCAGCCTTGTTCTCTGAGAAGATCCGGATGAGGAAGTCGGCCTCGTGGTGTGGTTGGAAGGTGGTGGGCACCAGGAGGTAGTTTCCGGGTGGCAGTCTGAAGCGCTCAGACACCTCCCTCATGTTGATGTAAGTACGGCTTCGTGCTTTAGAGGCGTTGTACCGGAAAAAGTCCTTCCCTTGGTGGTCTTCATCATTGGGAGACTGTGGGAACATCACACAAGAAATCAGTGTGGCACCTCAAAGTTCTCCAAACTCATCTTCTGTTCATCACATTCTCTCAGGAGCTCGTAAACGTTTTCCGTCTGTGGCCAGTTTGAGGTTTCAAGTTGTTTTAGGTTGTTCTAACCAGGAACT
>JAZGTI010014520.1:0-14044 GCA_036877585.1 Botia kubotai
AACTTATAATCTTGGTGTTGATCATCAAGACACAGAATGTTGCTGTCAGATGGTAACTAACTACTCAAATATTTTCTTTTGGACCACTAGAAATACATTTTAAATTATTGCTGCGGTAGCGCCTATCAGGCGCTAATGCAGTAGAACTCAAGGCAGTGGTGACGTACTGGTTAGTTTTGCACCAGCTTGATTCCCAATGCTGGGAATCATATGACCAGTTGCCTCCAGGGTGCCCACTGATTTGGGTTTGTGTTCACGGTTTTGCATTGTGTTCAGTGTTCACAAGTCACTACTTCAATGTGTGTGCATCTGGATGAGTTCAATGTCAAGGACAAATTCTGAGTATGGTGACTGCATGTCACTTAATTTAATCCTTGCATAGCTTTCGGTTTCTTTGTATTTCCTGTGACTAATACAATTAAGAAAAAGAGAAGATTGGATTTAAATTTTCTGCACCTTTTGCGGCCATTAGTAATATTAGCCAATTCACTCAACTGGATAAACGTAAATGGTTATTTATGGTAACTTAGCTGATTTGACACACTACAATCACCATAAAATGTCATATAATTGTTACTGTTAATGTTCCTATAAAATTGAGTTTTTCTTAACAGTACCACAGTGAGATCATGGGGTAAATTATTGCTCATAAATTTATTAGGGGTCCAAGTGAGTTGCAGAGACCAAACTTGGTGGGATGGTCAGAAATCCCACGCGCTACATCAGGCACATCTGCACACGCCTGTTGGACACTAGGTAGCGCTGTAATAAGCTAATTTATGTTTTGGTCAACATATACAAAATCGTGTGGCCTAGAATAAAAACGATTTTTCCTCCGGATCTCCATTTTGAATTGAATACAAAACAAATGTAGGTCAATTGTCCAACTTGCTCAATACTTGGTACGCACCATCTAAAGACCCTTATGGCACAAAGTTATTCACAGAACTTATTTTAATATCAAAAATATACTTTTTAAAACTTAAATATCAACTCCAACTAGTAATTTAAAATTAATGTGTTTACTAAAACACATTACTTTGCTCAGTTAAATTATATTTGCAATCCTTTTCCTGGTACCTACAATACAATTAAACATCTTAAATGGAATTCGTTCTAGTTACAATCATGTACAAATATCTAAAATTAACATGGTCTTACTTAAAACAAAATTACAGATATAAAATTATCATTGTTACTAGTTATATTCTGATCTACTTTTTAAACTTTATCCTAAAGCTTTTGCAGATACTAACTTTAAACTTTAAATATCTGTCATTGTTTTTGAATGTCAACTGTCAGTTTTACACTTAGTTTTAGCAAGAATTATTCTGATTAAAATTAAATTGTTTACATAAAGCATGTGTAATTCCGCAAGTAATGATGTAATTTCTGATATCTGATATCTATGTCACAACTGATACCTGTAATTCATAATCCACATAGCATGTTTACTGGCTAATATCAGTCATTCATTGTAAGAGTAGCTGCTTTAAACAAATATTGTTCTGCTGTCAGACGATGAAGGCTGCAGACACACACAATATCAACATTTAAGCTTTATGGCCATCAATTGACATCCTACAGACAAACAGTACAAAAACGTTAAATACGAGTCAACGCTGTAATACCATACATTAGCGATTAATTATCTACATTTATGGTCATTATATAATCAAGCTAGACTTGATGTAAACATTTCTTAAAATTTGTTGTTTTTTTAACTGTAGTTTGTTCTTAATACACATTATAGTTTCACATTCTTTTTAAAAGTTTTCTTGATCATAAATAGAGGCCAACTTCCTTATAATTACTCTGACTTCACTAGGGCCACATGAAAAGAAATCCAGGCCATTTGGTGCTGTATCAAATAAATTCATGTTTATGGGATATTTGTAGATATTTGGTAAAGACAGCTATAGAAGTATTTACTGTAATATATATATATAACATATATATATATATAACAATGGGTGATTATGGCATTTATTTCCACAAATATCCTACTGGTGACAACTAATATATGAAGTCATGTACATTACATGTTAGTGTCTCAACAGATTGTGTCCAGTCATATTTCCTTCTTCAGTCCATGCTTAATGTGAAGAATACAGCAAGGGTTTTAGGGGGCTGTTATCTGTTACTCTGATACGTCAACAAAGTTCAGTGTGACCTCCCCTGTAGGTGACTGGCTGGCTAAACCTTTCAGAATTGAGAAGTTTCTGAGGGTCTGGACCTTCTGTATCTGTGACTGAGCCCATGGAAGGGTGATCTGCAGAATCCAAAAAACATTTAGGCAAATAAAGTGCATAAGATGTAAACAATGAAAAGTTGCATCCATCCATATCATTGAATAAAGAGATATTAATGACATCTTCGGGTACCTTAATGATAATGTGTTTTTCAGATAGATCTTCTCCATCCTGCAGTTCTTCTCCAAAGCATAGTGTGATGTCTGTCTGAGGTTTATCTCCTCCACTGTGGAAAGTGTTGAGTTCTGAGGGAAAAACGTTCATTGGATGTTTTAATGGTTTTAGCAGCACATTCTGAGTTTCTCCATATTTAATACATTTTTCAAAGATCATCTGTCGAATTGATTAATTTTATCATGCCATAGAAACTGTTACTAAGAGCAATTTTTGAGACCAAAAATATGAACCCATACGATTTGGTCATTTTGGTATAACTAAAGTTAAAGTTGTGCCCAAACAACCAACACATACTGTTAACATGATAGTTTCATTTGTTACTGATGTTAAATTGAATAAGCAGAAGTTGCTGATCATGTGACTACAGTGACAGATCAAATCAAATGTCAAAAGTATTCTTACAACTGTACACGCATACTCTATACAAATACAAAGTACACACACAAACATGTACATACACGTTCCTGCTATGTCCCATGATAATAATGAAAACACATTCATTTTTGTATTATTTTCCAATGAGAAGGTCAACTCACTGTGTTATGACCTGTAAATGTTTGGCCCATGCCACTCACCCTGTCTGAATATGTCCTTGTTGAAGAGCAGGGTGGGCTCGCCTGCGCGCTCCATCTTACAGGGTCCAGCTGCAGTGTTATGGGGTCCTCTCCAGAACACTCGCCCCTGACAGAAGCGTTTGGCATAGACGCCTCCTCCAGTGGTAGTGAGCACCACCCCCCGCTCCATGAAGGGCAGCAGTTTGGAAAGGGCGTGCAATCGTGGGGCAAGGTTGGGGTCAGAGGTCATATCTGAGGGGGGGTCTGGAAGAGGAATCCGAGGAAAGCCGGTGCCCTTCAGAGATGGTGGGGAGGGGGGGACTGGTGAAGGGGGCAGGTAAGCAATCCGAACATCGTTACCCATTATTTCCCGCCTCAAAACCTCCTGACCAATGTAGAGCACACTCACATTGAAAGAGTGCGGCCCTGCAGAGGAACAAAGATGAATCAGCCAATAAAACACAGAATAATTCCTTCTAATAAACTGAAATACCTCGATTGTCTTCTGGGAAGGGTACTGCCTGAATGGTGAAGTTTAACTGGATATCACCGTCTGAAAGAGGCAAGTCACAATCATGCTAATGAGTCAATAATCGGCTTCTGTCATTTAAACATCTGAAAATGCTGCAGAGTGTCTTTAACACGTCTCTGGAACAACAATTCCTTATTAGTGAATCTGAAATAGCACAAAATATTTGAATATGGCAAGAAATGACACTACGACCCTCAGATCAGATCATTTGTACCACCAGCAGTGGACCTGCAGTTCTAATGCTTAAACTGATCTTCTGATTATGATGATTAAGATCACCTGACCTGTACAGAGGCTGCGCTAAAGAAATGTTTCATTTACTTCATGCAGAAAATCTGTGGGTTAGAAATGGCGAGTAAATAATTTAAAGCGCGTCATGCTAGAATTTTGTTGACTTTTGAGTTTTGGCTTCCTATGACCAACAGAAGATCCAAATGTCCTGGATTGACCTCCTGAAACCTCACAAGACATGTCACCATGACATCATTTCTAAACAGGCAGTTTTCATCTATTTCATCAGCCTATTATCTCAACCACAAAAGTATGAAAGTACACTGTATCACCAACATGCACACATTTAAAATGTATACATTTCACTCATTTCTGTGAGGATCAATCTGCTACACCAGACATTGACAATGTGCGCTTTGAACTTTAGTAACAGTAGCAACTGTATTCCAGCAGGAGATGACAGAAACAGACATTCATTGAGTGAATGAATTAAACTTAATAAACAAACCAGGTTCATTAAGTTTGGTGTCATCTCCAAACCTCACTTAAGCTCATGTCTGAATGGAAAAGCTTCTAAAAGTGTTTCTAAGGATGGATTACTGCTTTTGACATTAATGAAGACAGGTCAGGCATTGAGGTGATAGATGTCCTGGTTTATCATTCATCTGAAGGTCTTTAGTGGGGTTCTGCTCTGGACTTTGGGCAGCTCAGTCAAGCTTTTCCAAGCCAGACTTAATAAACCACAGTAAATAAAGCTGGCATAAATCAGGCCCCTCCCCAAATGATTGCAATAAACACCCCCCATGTTTGGTCATACAGTGTAAGCTGAGGGCATGAGAGTCAGACAGCGTAATGAGAACTTTACTGTTGTCGTTCTTTAAGGGTCTTGTCTCCATCTCTGCATGGACTGTGATCTCCTGGGCTGCATTTGGGACAGACATTTCCTGTGAAGAACGGCAAGGAATGTTCTGTGTTCTCTCTCACTGTAACTGAAGGTGAAGTATAGCTCTTGAATTATTAGTTAGGATTTGCTAGTATTTACCAAGCTGATTGGCTGGGGTGCAGCAAGCTCCTCCTTGATCTTTTTACATGCAATCTCTTCCTCATTCTCTAATTGGCTGCGCCTCCTCTTGCTGCTCCTCACAGCTTTCTTAGTATCCTCTTTTTTCACCTTCACGACTCCTGAGAAGAGAAGAGCTGTAGATGATCATCACATCTGCATTACAGTTACAGTATCAGAGAAACTGCTGCACGGTTCATATCACAAATCTGTCCCCCTCCTGAGTGTGCTTACCTTGTTCTTCTAGAGGAATCAGGCGGTAAACTTTGTAGGGTTCTGAGATGTCCAGCTGTGACCTTTCAGTGACCTCACTAAACTCTGGACTTTTATTGAGGGCACATCGCAGTCGAGTTTTCCAGGACGCAGGGTCAGAACTTCCATTCTCTGAAAGCTTCCCTTTAAATTCTGCCCAAGCCTTTCATTAAGGAATGATAAAACATGACGAAAAGCTTACAGGCATCAAATAAATACAACACTTTGTCCATTGAGAGAAGAGTGTTGAACTTTCCATTTAACAGAAACACTTTGTTAATGAATTCAAATCATAAACAGTGATTCGCACCTTGAAAATAGCTGCATCTTCTTCACTCCGAAAATCTTGTTTTCCTGCATGTTTCCAAGGAATGCGAAACATGGTCTTCTCAGGGTCGTCCCACTCTAGACCTCGGTACTTCCCGCTGTTTACCTGCATCCCAAACACACCGAAAAACTTCACCAACAAACACCAGCATACCAGCAACCAACATCACAAGCTTACGGCAGAGCACATCACTAAGTCTTGTTTATTTACACTCTTTGATTCATGATTGGACTGCTCAGCAAACTTTGGATCCTTGCAGATGTTTGTCAGATTGACCTCCAGAACTTGGAGTTAGATCCTTCAGGTACACACAGTTCCAGCACAGCAGCATCATTTCTGAGAAAACCTGAAACTGCAGCTGTACAGAACGTGTGTCTCTGCTCACTAGTCTGATCTGAAGTCCTGATGTTTCTAGAACTTACTGGATACATTTGTGTGGGGGTATTTTTTAATATAATACATCATCTCTGTAAATAAACCCATTAAAAAGGAGTTTTATGAGTCTATCAGTTGTTGTTCACCCAGCAGGTAAAAACACTGACAGGAGAGTTCAGAGAGACAACATAGAAATCAGGCTCAACCAGGGACCTGATTTCCTCAGGAGACTGAACATAATGTTACCTTGAACATAGTGCTACCTTGACCAAAATGTATATCAATCAACCAAGCTGTAAAATTATGACTTAGAAACCTATAAGATCTGTCACTTGTTTGCTGTTGTGATAGCAGCTTCTATTGTATATATATATATATGTGTGTGTGTGTGTGTGTGTGTTGCATTAAACAGTATAGTGCAGTGTTGCACTATAATGCAGTGTTTACTATAATCAAGGTGAAGCTTGTAACACATATATTATGCTACAGTCATTGTTATGTAATGTGTGGTGATGTGGCGGAGCGTCAGGTCACGTCAGAGGAAAATCTCTGCATCATTAAGTCAAAGGGGTGTAGTCTTCTGACTCAATGACTTGTGAATACCTCTATTGCTTGTCCCAGCAACAATTCAAAGAAGCCTAGCAAGCCTCTTTGAATGACCTGATCAGATGTTGTCACTAGAACTCTGGCTCTTCTGATGTGGGCTGCTAAACAGTCTTTAAGTATCACTGCAAACACATAGCATTGCCCTAACAACCACCCAGAACACCTTGGCAACGGGTCTGTTTGGACTTGTGCCAGTGTTTTGAGACTCCATCAGCATCACCTTCTTCCAAACATCTGCATCTCCAGATCTTTATCATTGTCAACAGAGCACAGGTGTGACCTGTACGTTTCACTCACTGTCACAACACACTTAGGGTTCTATTATGTTCTACTATGTATTCTATTCCGCTTTATTCTATTCTGTTCTACTGTATTCTATTCCGTTTTATTCTATTCCGCTTTATTCTATTCTGTTCTACTGTATTCTATTCCGTTTTATTCTAGTCTGTTCTATTCTGTTCTACTGTATTCTATTCCGTTTTATTCTAGTCTGTTCTATTATGTTCTACTGTATTCTATTCCGTTTTATTCTAGTCTGTTCTATTCTGTTCTACTGTATTCTATTCCGTTTTATTCTAGTCTGTTCTATTCTGTTCTACTGTATTCTATTCCGTTTTATTCTAGTCTGTTCTATTATGTTCTACTGTATTCTATTCCGTTTTATTCTAGTCTGTTCTATTATGTTCTACTGTATTCTATTCCGTTTTATTCTAGTCTGTTCTATTGTATTGTATTCTGTTTAATTCTGTTCTATTATTATTTACGTGTCAAACTATAGAGTTGATTACAGAACATCAGGAAGGAGGAAACGCACAGACCTGCTCCACTATCCAGGAGCGCAGACGGCGCGTGGAGCGGATTTTTCCAGAGGCCATCTGAGGAAAAACCATTAACATTGTTAATACTATTAACATAAAGAACATCTTCAATATCAATAACATCATGAACGTCATTAATATCATGAACATTATCAACGTCATTAATATCGTTTACATAATGAACGTCATTAATATCATGAACGTTGTTAACATGATTTCATATAATGATGAATGATGTTGATTATCATGTTTTCGCTGAAAATGCCGTATAATAATGGCAATCACGTATACAGAAAACTTACATGTTTACGACAGTTTCGATATCATCTTATTATCAGTATTTTCTTTGTCCAGTAACTTAATAAGGTGCGAGAATAAAATGAAAATCAAAACAGAAGCTATATTTCTACATTCTGTGTGTGTTGAGATGATCATGAAGTTTGTTGCTTTCATTACCTTTAGTTTCGGTGCAGTTGATGCCCTCCGAGTGTTTGAGTTCCGCGTCTGAAGCGCCGCAGCGGAGGGTTTGTAACTCCTGCAGGCGGCGCTGCACGGCTCAATTATCACCAGTTTGTCTAACACACTCACGCTTGTTTTCTGCCTTATGGGGACTTACCATAGACATAATGACTTTAATACTGTACAAACTGTATATTCTTTCCCCTAACCCTCACGCAAACCTTTCTGCTTTTAACATTAAAAAAAGCATAATTTAGTATGTTTCATAATTAGTTCGTCTCCACAATGTAGGCGTGTGACCTTTACCATCCTCGTAGGGGCACGTGGTCCCCACAAAAACATGTACACAAACACAATGTGCGCTACTTTACGTTCAATTTTGTTAGAAACTACATCACGTACAGCGCAACATTGGGAAGGTTTGAATTGATATTACTGAGCGCAACAGAGACACGAAATAACATTCAAAGACAAATGTTAACATTATCCGTCCACCACTTTACTGCCATCGTGTGCCCGCCTAATGACGTGTTGAAGGTAGCGTCATCACACTCGACCAATTAAAGTAATGTCAGGAACGCTGAACCCCGCCCACCTAGGGACTTCCCCTCAGCAAAGTCGCTTCTGCCGGTTTTAGTTCCGCAAGAGACGAGAGCCTTTCCGAGAAGTCACGTGGTTTTTCAGCCTAACCCTCTGCATTCATTATACACGATAATACTTTTGTAGTTATTGTAGCATTAAAACCATTTTTTTTCAATTTAGCAAAACACGTATAAACTATTTTTATCATAATTTCTTGCAAAACATTGTCTTTATCATATTACAATCTGACACCATAGTTATTACAAAACATCTCAACAGCAAACTGATTGACTGCTGCTTGTTTCTGATGTCCCCAACCAAACGTCACACGCTTGTCACTTTTGCTTCGTTTGACAGAAAAATCCACCAAAAAAATGACATTTATTGAAATGTAAAATCTTATTTGTCCTGGTTTAAAAGCGATTTGGTGGTAAATTTGGTAAATTGTAAAGACTGATCTTGGTCTTTAAAACGACCAAAAGGGATTTAGCTGAAAAAGTGTTAATTTTCAAATAATCCATTACTCTGTTTGATTAATAACGTTTTTCTTATACTATACAAACTGCACATTCTATCCCCTAACCCTCCACTAAACCCAACCCTCACAGAAAACTTCTGGCATTTTTTAATTAGCAAAAAAAAACTCCATTTAGTGTTTTTCAAGCGACACTGGAAGTGTCCCCACAAACCATGTTTACATTGTCATAAACATGTAATTATACACATTTTATACATATTATTATTATACATAATATATATATATTATATTTGGGTCCTTGTAAACCATACCCACCCACACAGTGGTGAATGGACTGTTCACTGATTTTGCAGCAGGCCTCATGTATCCGAGCAGGTGTGTGGCTTCTACAGTTTGTTGTAAAACACAGCATTTTATTTTTAGCAATGGGGAATGATGAAGCTGTACAGTTCATCATCTGCATGACCTCCAGAGATCTAAAGTTTTGGGCCAGCACCAACCAATGGTCAAACGCTATAAAGAAAATATTTAAAAATCGGCGTCTGAATGCGTGATTTACATAGTAAATGTTACACACATGGTCTTAATGTTTTTAATTTAAAAAACAACAGCCAATTATTATTCTAACTCAGTTTTTATTTACATAAAGAAAATCAACACACACACACACACACACACACACACACACACACACACACACACACACAGCAGCTCATCCTGCTGTTGTGTTTTAGCCCTCATCACTCTCTCTCTCCTGTCTCTCTCGCTCTCGTCTCATCTCCTTTAGTTCCTGTCGGTATTTCCTCTCAATAAAGCGCTTCTGATGAGCCATCTGAGGAAAGTTATCTGCAGAAAACCAGAACAGTATTGCAGTCAATGGATCTATACACAAGTCCCATGCTCACTCTAACACAAATTTGTCCTCAATATATGGTCAAGTAATGACTTCTAACCTAGACACTCATGAGTCAGTGAGTGTGTGAAAGCAGGTTCATTCAGAGGTGTCTTGATCCGACACAAGTGAATTCAGCCTGTAAGAGGTTTGAAAGGAGAGACTTACATTTCTCCAGTGCGTCCATGGCTGCCCCCATCTCAGCCTGCTGAATACTGCAGGAGAACACGACAGCCTATAAGAGCTCAGAATCATCTTCAGCATGCAGGTGAGGAACATGAGGTGTTGAATTAAACAGAATGAAGTGAAACACCACAATTTCACCTCTCATGTTCACTTCGTCCTGTTAATAACCACCTTTAATTATGTCTGAACTGAGGGTCATCCCTCACTGCCATACCATATTCTTCTTACCATATTTAAAAAAGGTTGTTTGTCCACCTGTCATTACTGAGCATTTCTGGTTCTTCTGTATGACTTCTCTGCCTGGATTTTACTATGATTTAGGATTACGGTTTCTGCTTTGTTGGATGGCTGCTACTGTTATCAACCCTGTGTTTTTTCATTGTCCACATCACTTGCTCTGTGCTTTGGCCTTGTTTGTTTGGATTATTTTCTAACAAACACTGCAAGTAGATCCAGAGACCCAACTCATTACGGGGTTATAAAAGTATGCGATTTCCCATGCAGCCAGCGAGAGTCTTAAAGCTGAGGTGTTAGATGGCTCATGTGATCGGTGGAACTGCTCTTGTATTTACTGTTGCTGTATATCAGCTGGTCTGAAAATGTCTTCTTTGAGCCAACACTCCAAATGTTTAAACCATAGATATGTAGAGCGGGACAAAAAGGCTGTCAAATGGAAGCAGAACTAGAACCATCAAACAAACCTCCATTAATGCGACAGACCGACTGTAAGCCCATATTCAGTGCTGAATGAGATGAACCTGTTAGAAGAAAATGGGATGTAAATATGACGTTACCTCGGCCCCTTTCCACAGCCGATCCGTTCCCCTTTGAAGTACACAGCCACAGTGTAGGTGCGAGCGTGAGACGGGCCCACTGTCTGCAGGGTTCTGCAAAACAGAACCAAGTGTTTCACGGAAAAACCACAGCAGTCTGTGGACACAACATTCATTAGAACAGAATGAATAGAAGAGGCCAGTAACTAAGAGCATGAAACATGCAGACATTTCTAAATACAAACACCACAGGACATCTAGTATTATAAAACATCCCTGCAAATGTACAGTGTATATAGGTTTCCAATAAAACAATTGTGAAAAAAATGATGGAAAGTATACAGGGTGGGTGAAAAGTAACTAGGCATTAAAAATAGGTAACAAATATTACCTATAAATATATCCATATATGCATAAATAAAGTCCATATTCTAATACAAATTTAGTATTAGAATTACTTTAATTGCCCAGTTACTTTTCACCCACCCTGTATGTTATGTGACTACAGATATTACTGATAAATAACAGCACTGTTTAATTCTGTAGCAGTTTTAAAGCACCAAAACAAAACGTGCATGACAAACAAAATCCTTCATGTTCAGAGTTCCGATGAGTGTAATTGTTGGTACTTGTAGAGGGGAATGTCAGGTTCTTTGCCCTCCGTCCTGAGGGTGAGACAGCACTGCTGGAGCTGAGATTTGGGATCATTCCAGTCCTGATTCAGAATGAACTCCTGAAACATCAATTTATATCAGCAAACAGGATCACTGAGGGAGATCTTAACATTAGGTCATTACACATAAGACTCAACCATGTGTCATCAAGCAGACCTTCATCATCTCAAAAGCAGAGGGTGTCATTTTCATAGCATTATTATAGAAAGACAACTTAGAATTTAGGATTATAAACGGAGTGACATTTCACTATGATTTATTATGATGTTTTTAAGAAATAGTTATCGACACTTTAATGTTCTGGTGCTGTGATGGTGGAGAGTCACATAAGGGGATCAGCTGAGAACATCAGTTTGGGTGATCAGCAGTCACTCTCTCTTCTGTTGTGTGTTGTACATGTCATACAGCATTTTTCTTCAAATCACTTTTTCAGTTTGTTATGTAGCAGCCTGAAACTACAATCATTTACATTCATTTCCCCCCATTAATCTACACAATGGCACAGTAAAGAAAAATACTGTATTCAGAACCTATACTCAGTACTTAGTTGAAGCACCTTTGGCAGCAATTACAGCCTCAAGTGTTTTTGGATGTGACAAAACAAGATTTGCACCCGTGGATTGAGGGATTTGTCTGCCCTTCTTCTGTGCAAATGTGCTTAGGGTCATTGTCATGTTGGAAAGTGAACCTACGGCCCGGTCTGAGGTCCTGCGCGCTGTGGAACTGTTTTTTTTTGAGGATGTCTCTGTACTTTGCTCTATTCATCTTTTCCTCAACCCTGCCCAGTCTCCCAGTCACTGCTGTTAAAAAACACTACTATCACCATGCATGGTTTTCTCCAAACATAATGTTTACAATTGGGGCTAAACAGTTCAATCTTGGTTTCATCAGACCAGAGAATCTTGATTCTCACAGTCTGAGAGTCCTTCAGGTGCTTTTTGGCAAACTCCAAGAAGGCATTCATGTGTTTTGCATTGAGGAGAGGCTTCAGTCCAGCCAATCTGCCATAAAGCCCAGATCAGTGGAGGGCTGCAGTGATGGTTGTCCTTCTGAAACTTTGTCACATCTCCACACAGGACCTCTGGAGCTCCAGAGTGACCATCAGTTACTGGTCACCTCTCTGAGTAAAGCCCTTTATCCTGCGATTTCTCAGTTTGGAAAACTGAGCTTTTGGAAAAGTCCTGGTATAGTCAAACTTTTTTTACTTGATATTTATAGAGGTCACTGTGCAACAATCCTGTCTCTGATCTCTGGAGGCAGTTCCTTTGACCTCATGGTTTGGTTTTTGCTCTGATATGCATTGTCAGCTGTGAGGTCTTTTACAAAGACGTGTGTCTTTCCAAATCATATCCAGTCAATTTAATTTACCACAGATAAACTTCAGTCAAGATTTAAAAACATCTCGGAAACTATCAAGTAAAACTAGAGACACCTAAGCTAAATTTCAAGTATTGCTGCAAAGGTTCTGAATATTTATGCCAATGTGATATTTCAGTTTTCTCTAATAAATTTGTACACATTTCTAAAATTCAGTTTTCACTTTGTCATTTATGAGGTACTGAGTGTAGATTAAACGAATACTATATGAATTCACTGTGTTCAGTCATACCTTGAGTCGAGGGAAGAAGCAGACGTTCATAAATGTGTGCACATACTCCAGGTCTTTATCTATGTATAGAGCTGCAATGAATGCTGAGAAAAAAGAATAGGACAAGATACAATAAGACTGGGTTGCATTACAGACAACAAGCATGAAGAATAACAGACAGATGTTAAATGACTGGTGTAACAATGCCTTAAAATGTTTTTGATGATGCTGTTAAACAAAACAAGGATAGAGCAGATACTAACAAACTATAACAAATTCATAAATATATAATACACACCTCCTGAATTCCACGCAGCTTCTTTAAAAAAACATCACGTCTCTCTCTCACACACACACAGACACACACACACACACACTTACACTCCAGCAGATCGGCCAGAGTCTTGGTCCGCAGGGCAACAGGGCGTTTGGTCTTGTCGTTAGTAATGGCATATTCCTGCATGCCCAACTCCTCTGCAACCTTCGCCTGAGTGCGATTATTCACCAAAGAGCTGCGCAGAAGCTGCAGTCACGCAGACACACGCACGCAGACGCACACGCACGCAGACGCACACGCACGCAGACGCACACACGCACGCAGACGCACACACGCACGCAGAGACACACAAGCACTTCTGTTAAATATCGGACTCAAAAACATGTGAACATTTCTTATTTAGAGTTTGAGAACCTCATTTTTTAGTCATTTTTTGTCATCATTTTAAAACAAGCTTTATCTACAACAACCTTTCTTTGTATCCTCTTTTTGTTGAACGTGTGAACACCAAAGAAGCACATAACAAAAGTATTAAAGCTCACAAAGAGCAAACAGAAGAAATGCCCCAATAAACGTACCAAAAAAACACACACTTGAGTCAGTTTGTACATGTGAGATGTTTGTGCTATTCTTCTTAACAAGAACATCCACATGCTCCGACAAAAGTCGTCTCAGTCCATTAACAATAAGAGCACAGGCTACAGAGAACACAGGTTTGGGAAGTGTTTTCTGTTCACCATGGAGAATATTTAAGAACTGTTTTTAATGCATTTATTCATAACTGAGTTTTAGTTTGGGTGCTCAGGATTTATCAGCAAAGCAACAAATTTGTCAGCAAAGCAACTTAATCTACAACGTGGCCAAAAGTTTTGAGAATGACACAAATATTAGTTTTCACAAAGTTTGCTGCTAAACTGCTTTTAGATCTTTGTTTCAGTTGTTTCTGTGAT
>JAZGTI010014521.1:0-14043 GCA_036877585.1 Botia kubotai
AATGGCTGTCTGGAGTCTGGAACAGTTTTCCATCAGTCTTGGTGGCTGTTCCGCTTATTCTAAATGAGATTATGGTTTTCCTTCATGTATATACTCAATGAAGAGCAGTGTTTAACATTACAGTATTTGTGTGCTGTTCTCTCCTGGTTCAAAGACTGTAACAGACTCACAATCCTATAGACTTACAGTGACCTCGCACAATATATTTGTATCATCTACAAGACCCTACCATTGTGGACTCCACTTTGGCATGGTAAAGCACACCTCTTTTATTTTAGATACAAAAGTTACGTTTACTGATCAGTAGGAGTCGTGCAGGCGTCTTGCCATTTGCTGTCTCATCTTCTCATTCCTACGGTAGCGTTATGTGTGAGGGATTTCGGCGGGTGTTGGAGGGTGTGTGCGTTTTTGTGGTTGGGTCATGCAGTCATAGCCACATCAGATTTTTTACACCTGAGAGGCAAATAGGATGTCGGTAAGACAGACTGTGATGCAGAAGAGACAGAAAATAACAGGTCAGACTTGCGCAGACAGACATTGACAACGGGCCTGAAGTTTGGTCCACATTAAAGTGTATTTCCTCTGACTAATACAGGAAGGAGCCATGTGACCGACATGTAGTTCGTTTCCTTACGTGATGCCTGAGAGCCAAGTGGGGTATTTGGGTTTGCTCAAGGATATCTTAAGGAGTTCTTATTATAAAAACCTTATTGTTAAAAGGTCCCTCAACATCCGTTATACCCTACGACCGCATTTGGTCTTATTTAGCGCACACTAAATGTTTGCAGCCTCTGCTCTAAATATGATCTTTTCGTAGAGCTCCTGTTTATGTATTGCAAGTGACAGGAAATCCATCAACACAATGAGGGTGCAGAGGGGGCACGGATGAGTGTTAAGGAGCAAATACAGGAAACAGTTTCTATTTTGAGCAGCTGAGACACAGAGAGGATTTGGATGTAAAAAAAGCTTCATGATTATTATTATCCTGCCTTTGACATACATGTTTACCCCATTTAACCTTGCAAAATATGTACCGTGTCCCAGTTAAAGGGTAGTGGATCCAAAATTTCAACTGTGTCATTAATTACTTGCCCTCATGTCTTTCCAAACCAGTATCCATAAAACAAATTGATCTCATCTTTGTCAGCTTTATGCACTTTTTATACCTTTATTATTTCCTTATGTTGTTGTAAATGTAATCGGTGGGCGCAGGTTGGCTTTGATTTCCACAACCCTACTCTGACCCAGTACAAACGCCAGCGCCCCATCTGTTCCTCATCAAAATCCCCTGTAAGTTACTGCTCACATTGGCAGGTACATAGGGCTAGTATGTTTTGTTGTACAGAGATTTAGAGGTGTTTTGGATGAGCATGCTGAAATACAAGGCCACTCTTCCAAAGGTGGGGGGGGTTGTTTAAAATCTGAGGGGTCTCATATTTACTACGTAGCTGCAAATCTAAAGCACGCTAGTTTGTCCAGAGGGACGTATCAGGAGTGCGAGGTTCCTGTCCAAAAGAAAGACGCAGTGTCTAAAATTTCTCCACCTGGATTAAATTATATTTGTCAAGTTTTTTTTGTAGAAATTGCGAGTGGGACTTGTCTGTGCAAAACTCGCCACCAGGACTGTTCTGGATGGTTGCTAGGGTAAGGCCAGGTGGTTTCTAGGGTGTTATGGGTCGTTGTTGCTAAGTGGTTACTCGCTGGCACAGGCCATAAGAGACCATCCCAGGTCACTATGATATTCTTGTCCCTTGATAAGTCTATGAATTTCTTGCTTATTTTATCATCCGTTCAAGGTTCATTAAGGTTCTTTAAAGCACATGTGAAAATCATCAGGGGTTCGGTGTCATTTCACAAATAAAAGTATACAGTCCTTAACTTGTGGTAGACCAAGTTTAAACACAGACAGCATGTAGCCTCAGCACGTCTGCTGAGATGATGGTGCGAGCCAATAGTGGAGATGATGTGGAGACTCCTGCAGGATATGACTCATGTCCTTAATTGCTGGAAACCACATTCTGGTCTGCTGGTTCGGTAGCACGAGGAACAGAATCCCATTCACCAACATCACAGATTTGTGAAAACTAAAGTAAATTTGTTTCATGACCTCGGAAGGTTCTGATTGTGTTTGGTTGGGTCAAGTCCCATATTGCCATTTTTAACAGCCGTAAGACCTGATTTCTTCTCATCTTGGTTTCTCAGTCTTACAATGTTATGTCATTATGAGGTCATAGTTGTTGAATTTCGAACTTCGAAACTTGAACTCGAATTTGAACTTTATTGTTTTTCTAAACTCCGACATGTGAAGATACGCTGCGCAGCTGAGATATTTTCTGAGATTACTCAGAAGTGTCATGCCTGTTCAAGCAGGGAGGAGAGTGGTAGCAGTCAAGTGTAGTTGCAATTTTATTTGTTTAACTATATTACATTAACACTATCTAGTGTTATTTAAAGACCTACCAGTTATTTATAACATGTTGTTTTGTACCTTTGTCACGTCTTACCATCCAGGTCACAAAGTGAGCCAGAACTGCCACTGGGGCTCCTCAAAAATAAGTTGCTCTATGCTCTTGGATCCACTTAACCCCCCTTCACTAGAATATGACTCAACTCAAAAGTTATTCTTGAGACTTCTGTGGAATCTTCTATGGAAACCACACCTTAGTAAACTTCAGGCAAGAAAAAATAACATTTGGGCACAGCAAACAACCAAGAAAAATTGCATCGCTGCCAACAGTTATTAATTATTCTTTCTGGTATTTTTGGAGGCTCTCAGCTACCCTTGGGCGGTCTTCAATTTCAAAATTTGACGCTGAAAAACATTGACTTGTGCATTTTGTTTATAATAAGGGGCTTTTGGCAGGGTGAAATTTGCAGAAAAAAATACAGGTTATGTAGCTTTTGTTCCATTGGAGAATATTATATACCTTGACAGTCATATCAGAGACAGAAAAACAGAGGCAATTTCTCAAAACATTAACACAGAAAATGATACTATCCAGCCATTTGCCTCAGGCCCTGTGTTGTCCACTAACTCTGTTAATGGTTGTTTATAGTAATCAAGGGTATATAACATGTTTTCATCAGTGCTTGATTTCAACCCATAACATTCCTTGAAGATGGAGCGTTCTCTAACTCACCATTTGTTCTCAATAAATGAAAGAATTTCGGAAAGATCTTTAATTTTTAAAGAGTTGATGAGACACATGCATGGCATAATGCAAAAGCTGTTTGCAATCAGTTTTTGCAACATGCCATGCGTGGGTCCTATTAATCAATCAAATGCCGTTTTTACTGAAAAACCCTTTTAATCTATTGGAGTTGTCTGTCATTTAATGATCATGTAAGTGGGACGTATGAAAACCATATTGGTCTTTGTGGT
Source organism: Botia kubotai (assembly GCA_036877585.1). NCBI lineage: Eukaryota > Metazoa > Chordata > Actinopteri > Cypriniformes > Botiidae > Botia > Botia kubotai. The sequence continues at coordinate 3,383 of JAZGTI010014521.1, forward strand.
TTAAAGCTTAATTGTTATGAGCAATATATTTGATTGTGTTTGAGAATCAGCAGCAGTCTGTAACACAGGAAAGAGTTTGTTTTGGGTCAGGATCAATTTATACAATTCACCGCATCATTTAAGATGCAATTACTTGATCTATCCCTGCTGAAAAGACAGTCTGCCAGTCTGTGCTAGTCTGCTTTTGGTTTACCTAATGGACCAGCATAGCCAAGATGTTCACCAGCAAATTCTTGTTGATGAAGATGGTCAACCAGCATGGTTGACCATCTGGTGAAGATGTTGACCCTGTTAGTTACGCTAGTTATGAAGCTGGGCTATGACCTGGAAGCTAGCAATTCATGCTAGAGACCAAAACTCAACATATGCAGGTGACCATTCTGTAGGTGTCGGTAACTCTACAAACCAAGTCCAGGCCAATTCCAAATAAAAATCTTAATGACTTGTTAGGAGCCCTGTGTGGGCACTCCTCATAACGAAGGAATTGTTACAGAGGGAATTGATGAAATTCTGCAGACATTTTGAGCAGATATAGGCTGTAGGCTGATATAGGTGGCCTAGAGAGACATATATGGAAGGACCAGCCCTTCCAAGATGAAGGAATGTGTGTATGAAGTGCCATTTGGTATCAATTAAAGACCTGGATTGTATTTGTAAAACTACTAGTTAAAGACTTTGGAGATTAGATAATCTCATCTTTCTATAATATCTTAGGTCACAAGTTTGCTTTACCAACCAGCATTACTTTCCTTAGTATACGTGTTTTGGATACTGGTTACGAGCATAGGATGCTGGTATGCTAGACTGGTCAACCAGCTTCATCAGAGAAACCATGTTAGTTAGCCAGATTCACCACCAAAGTTTTGCGTAGCTATGCCAGTTTATCCACGCTACATATAAGATGGGTTTTTCAGCAGGGTTTGCAACAATTGTAATCCATTGCATGTGATTACAGAAAATGGTTTATGACCGCTAAGTTACCTCATACTTGGTTATAATCTCTGTGTTTGTTTAAAACGGACTCTTGTACAGTTTTTGGACAGCGTTACAATTTGTTTTACGGAAAAACGATGTGTTTGATGTTGAAGATTTATGCGTTCGTTCTGCCAGCAGTGGTGCGGTTAGTGTACGCAGGAATATGAAGTGCTCTGTCAAAGATTTTTCTGGAAGACATCATGAGGTGTTTGGATCTGATTTCTGCTTGCGGTTGGATGTATGGAGCAGATGCTTGATCATGGTAAGCCTTAAGTTGTCAGTGCTCTCGATCTAACACGATCTTCTCGCGTCCCAGGTTGCTGTGGGAAGCAGTAGGTAAAACCAATATTTTTACAGTAAATGATGTTCGTGAAATTCATCGGGGAGGTCTGGTTTATTTTAACCAGCGCTCTCTCACTTTTTCCGTCTGTAGGAGTTGCTGACAGTTTTAGAATTTTGTGATTCTTCATTTCGTGGATGTGTGTATGGACCTCTGTGGTCAAGCAGCGACCTCAGTTCTTCTACCTTCCTTATCTGAGTTCTTTGCGTGGTTCATGTCAAGGTTTCCTAAAGCTACAAACTCTATAAAGTGAAACCCAGGGGGCTGTGTGGTGTGCAGGTCAAGCATCACATTTTGAAGAGGTGAATGTGAAATATAAAACAGCCCATTTCAGTTACTGTGTTGAAATATTTCATAACCGATTGATTTTGAGGGTATCATTTTTTATGTAGACCTTTCTTAGAACTTCCCTAATTCATCACAGCTCTTCAGAGCGTTCACAGCTCTTCAGAGCGCATGTAGTAACGTGGTTCATACCATCTAAGATTGATGGACGTACTCAGACTCCGTGTGAGAGTGTGTTTTCAATCAGTTTCCTGTCCGCTGGGAACGCCCACAACGTTTTTACCTTGAGGTCACCCAGCCTGTAAACTTCTAGAAGCTCAATGAGATTTGACATGTTTGAGGAAACTGTAATATTCCCCTGTGGATCACTTCAAAGGACAAGTTCACTCCCCAAAAATATGATAATTCTGTCGTCATGATTGTTTTTGTTTTGTGGAACACAAAACTTGAGCTTTATATACAATCAATTATGGTGCTGTCAAGCTCCAAAACTGACAAAAAAGCACCATTACACGAAACGTAAACGTAATAATAGCTTTGTGGGAGAAAAATACTGGAATGAAGATATTGACAGAAAATATTACGTTAAACATAGTTATCTGATCTCATTTGCATACAGTCAAAAAAGGCTGCAGATTGTTTGACATGAGTAATGAAAAGTAAATTAAATTTGTTTTGTTGATGACATATGTGGTACGAAGCATCTTGTTTTACCATGTATGAATATATACAAATTGTACACAAGATTTGAGAGCTACAATACTGACAACGAGCAAACAATAAACTCTTCCTTGAAGCCTCACCCGAGAACTGTCAGAACAGGACATGGAATTTGGTATTGTCATCCGGTAACTATAGCTTACTTAAATGTGAGTGTCTGAACTTCCAGTCAAAGTCAAGGATTTACAACAAAGCTGTCAACCGTCAACTGATCTCCAATTAAGTACAGCATGCTGTGGAACAACTCTGCTTCTTCCTGCACGTTTCTAAAGCCTTTACAATGTGTTGTGTCAATTACAGAACCACAGGTCACGTATCTCATTACTAAAGCTACCCGAGACCCTTTCCTCGCATTCCCAGTTTTCCATTAGGCTACTTTGATGGTAGCCGGTTTTAACCTTTTGTCAGCCTGGAACACAATGGAACAGCAATCTGACTGACATCAGAGAGTTACTCAAGAGAGATCAGGTTCTGTGTCAGTTTGTAACTAAAACACGGACATTCCGTCTTCATTGCACATCATTTATCCTTTCTAATAAAGCAAACTTCCAAATTAATCCATGCCTTCTCTTAGTTATCTGCAGTTTTAATAAATTTCCTAACTGGGATTTCCTGTCTCTTGTGAAACCTGTTGTGTGCGCGATTGCTCGGCAACAGACATCATCTCTGTAGAGAGGGAAACCCAATACCCCCATCTGTACTGATCTTCCCACACATTGGCAGCCCTGCTCTCTCAGCTCCATACATAACTGTCTTGATGTCCTCCCTAGAGAAGGTTCGAGGAGAAAACCTCTTACTCTAGCAGTTGTGATATTGTAAACTATACACTGAGACCTGAGTTTATAGAGTGTGTAAATGTTTGAAAAGGACCTTTCCTGGACAGAATCTTCTGAACGGATTGTAAAGCAGATGAGTTATTTATATGAACTGTATTTCAAGACCGCGTCCAAAGTTGGTTCCTCTCCAGGCTTACGAGCTTCCAGGTAAGAAACATCAGCTCTGTTCAGGCGACATGAGTTTTTTAACGCATTAGCTGTCTAGACCAGCCGTTAAGACCCTACGTCAAGTTTTACGAGGGTGATCTCACTATCCAGAAATATCTGTAAGGTTCCCCATTCTTTAATGTGGTTTGAGGGGAACCAAACCGTGCCATTGGTCGCATTTAACCAGTTCAACCAATTTTACCAGCCTTTCCATATACTTACAGCTGTGGTTTTAATACCTAACAGCCACTATAACAATGAGGTCATAATCACATATCCTATCACACTAATTATACCAGCGATGACATCTGTCTTTGCATCACCCTTGGCTTCCTTCACAAAATGTAATTAACCCTGCGCACACTAACGTCAGCACCAAAAAGCAGAATGCAGTACTTTAATTTATTCACGAATGAAGGCCGTTATTTGTCTATATTCAGGAACACAAAGGTTCTGTGTTTTCTATTTCCATACCCGCTAATGCAGGCCATGTTTAAAGATGGTCCTCATGGTAAAGGAATAACTCTACACTGAGTACGTCAATGTGCCCAAGGTAACAATTTAAAGATGTTCCTACATAGGCCACTCGTGGAACGCTTAAAAGAGTCTCGGAGGCTGTTGGATAGACATATGTCTATATTAAATCATGATGTTACGTTGAAGCCGTTTTATGTTCTGTTATTACCTACAGAAAGCTCACACACTTGGTTCCAGCTGCTGCTTGGTTTACGGCCCCTGAAGGCAACCCCACAGCAGTATCGAATAAGGCCAGAGGGTCGTTTTTCTTCATTACGGCTGCATCTGAGTATGGGACACGTTCTTATTTAAAGCTCCACCTGGTAAACCAGGGCCTCCACCTTCCTCTATACCCAACCAGAGAGAAAATGGCACAGAGCCATCGGTTTTCTGACTGGGTTATCCCTTGTTGTCAGAATTAGGTGATGGATGATGATGAATGGACGCGTACTGCTAGTCTGTTTCCACAACCACAACATGTGGTTTTTCTGTTGTCCATTGTCTGGCAACGGACTCGCATGTGATCAATGTCTGATCATGCGCCTCTCCAAAATTGCTGAGAGCATGAGTTGTGCTTCCAGGGAAAGTATTTGTGTTGAGTCTCTGTTGTTCTCATTTCAGTGTGGACTGAACTCAAGTCTGGTAGAATCGCAAAAGCCTCACTGATGTAGGATCAGTTTTAGACATAATGTTTAAGAAGCGCACACTGTAAGAGAGGTGCCTAGACTATTATTAACCTGTATTAACAGTTGGAACATTTGTTTAACCTCCTCCTGAATGTTCTAGAGCTGTAAAATAAACTGAATACATTTTTTAAGAATATTTTGTTGGAGCTGGTCGCAAGGCATTTTGGGATTGCGTTCTCTGAAGGATACATGCAACGCTGCTTTAGAATTTGACTAAAACAAGGTGCTTTATTAAGCAGGAAAATGTTGCTGTCTACCTTTGAAACAGCCTTTATATTGGGAGCATGCCTATGTTACCCATAAAGCTGTCCAAGTAGGCTGCTTACCAGAATTTAGAACACAGCCTCTGTCTCCAATTGCTCTGGCCTTTTCTGGATAATTTAATAAAACTTTAACATTTTTCTTTCCTTTTGCTGCCTTGTAAGATGGTTTTCCTTCAGGAAATGCAGATATACTTTTACTTCACTTCCAGAATATGAGGAGATTTCAGTATATATATTAAGAAAGAGAAAACTAAACCAAGGAAAGGCCATAGGATGTGAGTTTCTGGAGGGCTGGTTCTGATGATGAAAGCAACTCATTCATCAGTATTTGGCCACTGGTTTTAGCAAACCTCTGAAATTAAAATTATAAATAGACTCTGACAACACTTGTGAAAGTGGGGCATATATTTATTCATTTATTTATGGAGTTTTTATTAGACCAAATTTCATAGCGTCGGTGAAGTGGAAAATCCCTTTTCACAAATGCTTTAAAACCATCGAGGGTGTAAGCCGGCCATTCAAGGCTGTTTTCTAAAGGTGTGTTACTTCTGCGGCGCTTTTGAATGCCCCATTTTGAAACCAGAGAACTGGAGGTCGACACACTCCACTTAAGCACTATAGATCTACATTCTTGAAAGCTTACCGATTTGGAATAAACCAGTTCTGCATTTAAACAATCGGGACTTTTGTACTCTGGAATTGTGGCTTAGGCACTATATAATTTCAATTTTCCAACCGAAACAGATGTGTAAAGCCCCTACAGGGCTTGCATGGCCGTCTCTTTCAACAAGAATGCTGCTTTACATTAAACAGATGCATAATTGTAAACACTGTGCTCACAAATGCCATTTTATAGCCCACCACTGTGTAGCTTAGGAATGTGGTGGGCCGTTCATTTGGCCCTTCCAAAAGCAGCCATAAACAATTTTACTCGTATCGTTTGAAGATAACAGCGTGCATCCCTGAAAGCACCCATTAAAAACACATCTATCTGATTGTTCGGAGCTCAACTGCCCAGAAAATATAGATGAGAATCTGTGGTTCGTGTTGAAAGTCCTTGTGGACTAATTAAAGCTTTACATTTTAGTTAAAGCTACGTTCTGTAGCTTTAAAATGTCTTTAAAAGTACATAAATGGCTAAATCAACTCAGGAAGTGTTGTGTTTGTCAAGCGAACGTTCTGTAATGTACTGCACGTTTTAGGATAAACAGGAACAAGATATTTTGAGTTCGTCGGTCTCTACGATTTGAAGAATTCTAGGGAGATACACAGAAAGTGTGTGTGGGGGGTTGACATTTGGAAAGAGTCTCCAAATATTTATATAACTTCAATGGGTCGTTATATAAATTTACTGGGCCATGTTTGAGGGTCATGCTTAGGTACTTGTTCCTCCTTCCTGATTAGCACATGCAGTCCGAAATCTTTCAGGCAGGCGTGTAAATTCATTGTCTGTGTGGTGGGCCTGTGCGTCCTCATACAATACACGATGACTTAAACGGACATGTTGAAGTCACGGTAATGTTGTATAGTGACAGCTGATTTTTCTTGTTGTTGTGACAAGCATTGAGTGACTAGACATTTTCGGGAAGCCCCGCCCACAGTAAAATCTCATTGGTCCGACATCCCGCTCTGCATAGCCATCAAACACTGTCTGATTGGCCTTGACTGGCATTTTGTACTGTTATCATGGGCAGACAAGTTACGCAGCCCTGGAAACATTGCGAAAGAAAGACATTTTCAAACACGCTTCGTAACCAAGTCTGGGATGTTGTCATTCTCGTTAGCAATCTCCCTCATCACCACACAGCTTTAGGAAACTGTTCCCAGATGTTGGGATTCAGCCCAAGTCGGTTGAGAATGTAATCTGCTATGATGGACTCACAAACACAGGTTTGCACAATTTAGGGGCCTTGCGTTCTCCTAATATCAGTCACACATCACAACAGTGGATAATCCTGGCAGAAGATTAATACTTCCCTGCTGAAGAAATTGAACTAAAACCAGGTTAAGAGGTAGAACATGGGTGCTGGTTTCTAGCTGGTCAGTGCAAATACAACTTGACCAGGGCCTTTGACCAAGGTTTACCAGCTTTGACAGGACCCCATAGGCTGATAATGTAGCCTGGAGAGGCCTGGAGAGGCCAGTTAAGAACTAGTCTGAAGCAGCTAGCAACTAATCAGCAAAGCTACCAAAGTAAAATTGCTTTTAGCTGGAATTTCTTTTAATTGATCTTTTAATTTAGTCATTATATAGAATACGTTAAAGCTTTTAAACACAGTCTAAAACAGTTTTAAACGAAGTTGTAAAGTTTTAGACATTAAAGCAGATGATTGTTGCAGATGATGTTTTAATGAAGTAGACAAACAAAAGCTTTTTGCGGTTTCTAACGTTGGTGTGATAAATGTTCCAATGCGCCCAGAAATCTGCTTCAGAACTTCTGCTTTTCATAAAGGGCTAGAAGGAAAACCAAATGTACTGTTTGAAACATTTCTAATTCACTCATATTAGCAGTGGCCAGCAGAGCTTCCAGCTATACAGCTAACTTTAGCTAACTAAAGTTACCTCATACCTCAAACAAGTGTTCAGAAACAAATCATTAGCCAAAAAACATATTGTTAATGAGAAACAAACATCTTACCTGTAGTGTGAGGACAAAAACACAGTCCTGTCCTAAATTCAAAACAAAGAGGGTCATTTAATTTCTCACTTTATCATACGAGTACTTTAACTCATTGTTCAGTAATTTTACTAGTAGTATGAAGTGCGAGTATCATACATGTAGGTTCTTTAGCTCAAATAATGTAGCCTGTGATGTAATTAACAAGTTTTATTAAATATCGTAAATGAAGCATAATCATAAATGAACAGAACTGGCGCATGCTGTGTTTTGCAGTCTAGGTGGCCCGTGGAATTGTAGTTCCATTTATTGTTGTAAGAGAAGTGTGTCAGATCCTGCCATGTGTGACCTTTGAACTTTTGCAGCTATCCCAGATCAAGCGTCCAAGGATTCTTGAATACTACAGACTTGTGGCACCAGCAGGTGTCGCCTGCCAGTGAGGTCATCACCCCACAGGGTCACGACCCCTGATCCTCTGACTCGCACAGTGTAATCAAAGATGACCTGTTGTCTTTCTCCCATGAATATAAGGAAAGGCAAAGGTAACTTGGACCCTTTGATCTGTGCAGGGGTCGAACAGAGGATGTTTCTTGTTTTAGGAATTTTTGATTTCATTCCTCCATGTATCTTTATGGATGTAATGAATGACTGTGTATGTTTAAATTGCACAATCTTACATACAAGCTTAACAATCGAACATATTCTAAGGTCATGTGGGGTTCTTTTCCTCAGTCAAAGGTTATAAAACGTGTAGACAAAAACTCAAACAAATGAAATGCCTAATGTGTTAAACTTTCTAGTGGGGCAAAAATTACAAATATAGATATATTTTATACTGTAAAACAGGCCTTTCTTATCTTATGAAATTTTATAACTCAGGTATATTTATTTTGTTATATTTTATCGGAAACGATGATAAAACTGACGCTAAAAAACGCTGTGTGCATGTGAACATCTGTATTGGTATTTCGCTATCTTATTCTGTGCATGTCTTATTTTTGCTAATGTTTGAAACTTATCAGTATTTTTAAGTCCACACTTACTGTTGATTCAGTTTGAAGTCAATTTGAAGTTTATATCACCAGTTAAATGTGAATGTGTCTTTTCTAGCACACTATGATAAGACGCAAAGCTTGTTTTTGACTAAAACGTATGAAAAACAGATATTTAGACTTTATATGGCATCATCTCACACTGTTATAGGTCGTTTTGTGCCATTTTCCCTCCGTGTGGTATGTTTCTGGACATTGCAAAACAGACTTTGATGATAAAAAGACTTTTTCCTTAACCATTTGCCAGGAACCTTTTCCAATGTTTATGTTCAGATTAGTTTTCTTAATCGTCCTAGATTAGCTTAACTTTTTCATGACATAGTTGATGTGCGTTTTTACATTTCTGACGTAATAATTCCTGGACGTTAAATTGAACGTTAATTAATAATTAAATCTCTTTAATCAATACAGAAGAACATAAAAATGCCTAAAGGAGTTTTTTCCGTTTATATCTAAATACAATTAAAAGAAGGGTAGACCATTTTTGTTATGATAGTTAAAATCTACTTCACATCTTCATAACGATCGCTAAGGGGTCTAAATATATTTATTTACATATATATCTTCTGTGGTAGGCGCAGGGCTATGAAATGTTCGTCCAGTCATTGTATTCCAACTTGCCTGTCAATTTACGTATCATTCGTACAATTTTACATTTTTACATCACTTCCTCTGTCTTCTGTTAAGTCATGTCATTGGTTGATTCGAAAATGAATATTTTAGCTAGCCTATACATTTTACAGTCTATCCGTAATACTTTTAATCCAGGAACATCATATGAAGGGTTTTTGTGTGTTTGTATCACTGTTGAAACAAAATGCAATTACTGTGTTTGTTTTTGGCGGTTACATTCTAAATACCGTATTTGCTTTAGTATGCACTTAACATCAGCTATTCATCTTGTGATAGCTAGTATTTGTCTCCTAACTGCAGCTGTTATTTATGCTCTGTGGAGTTGGTTTAAAAACTTCCTCAGCCAGAGTGTTATTAAATGGTCCACACTCCAGTCGTAAATCAGAGTGTTTGATGACTGACTGTGAAAACAGACCAGAATTGTGGCGATATTGACCTCCTGACATTCAAGCTGTAGCTGTTGATCAACATAATATAGTTGAAACATGGAATAAATTACAGAAAAGATATCCCAGACAATGCTTTTCTAGCACATTACACCTTGTATCAGTTTTGGCTAGGACAATGACATTAGCATGGTTAGATGTATTAGCATCGGTTGTTGGATTGCGGGTGACATTGGGCGGTTTCTGGGCAATTAAATATTAGTGCTGTTTGCCGAGGCAAAAAGTGTGCCTCAAAACATGAGGTTTGTTGAAAGATAAGCGCTATGTGCCAAGTGAGCAAATTTATTGCTTTAACCTGACATACAAAAACATTCTAAATTAAATGATTGACCCGAGCCCTACTGTACCAGATGGTCATAAAGACTTGGGGTTGGGCTTTTATGACTTAGGCCAGTAAGCTGACACCTAGTGACAGAAAAAAAGCATCTTAGTAACTACATAACATTGCAGATTCCCATCTGCATCTTTGGTTCTGTGCTTCAGTGAGCTGTCCAGGAGCACAGGCTACTGCATTGGCCCTTTCAGGTGAACTTTTCTAAACAGCCAAGACTGCAAAGAATTCTGGGAAACCACAAGCTCTGATTGTGAGGTGATGAAAGATTTGTCTATGGTGTCGTTGACAAGCCGTTTAGGGTGACAGTCCGTGGGTGGGAGGTCTGATGTTCTAGGATGTCAAATCTAAGTGTAAATTAAAATACAGATATCCTACAAAGCTCAGTATAAACTCAGATATATACATTTTAAATGCTTTTAATGCCTGACACGTTGACCCCGTGACATCCTTCTGTTAGAATCTTCTTTTCTTGATCAGAAACTTTTATTATTAGAGAAAAACAGATTTACTAGAAACTAAAAGTAACTAGAAAGGCTGTTTCCAGCTGCAGCTCTTTAAAAGCGCAACAGTACAAAATGAAACTAATGAGATTAATAACAGTCATTCCATCTTAGAGGAGGTCCCCCCCAAGCACCCCACGCCAGCCCTTCATACTTACATGTCAGGGTCCTGCTGGTGTTGTTTTCAGCGGGGGCCTGGACGGGCCCCAGAGGGAGATGCTCAGCGAGGCTCCTGGGCTGAAGGGGGCTTCCACTTGGCTTACTCAGTTCAGCTCTGCGCCAGGAATATTATTATCCAGGCTACCGTCAAA
>JAZGTI010014522.1:0-14043 GCA_036877585.1 Botia kubotai
TGGCTGCGTGGGAAGACAGGTTTGCGTAATTTACCTCAGACTTTCCTGTCATATAAAAACTTAAAGGAGAGCAGTTAACCCCACGGCCCCCTTTTGCAGAACATCCCCTTGTCTGATGGCTTCATCGTTGCACAAAAACTGGTATTTTGCACCGAAACGGGTCTTGAACGGCAAAATAAGAGAGATTCAGAGAGATGAGTGTGACTGCAGGAGGTCATGTGACATTTGATTTTTGTATGCTTTACCCACTACTGCCCTTCTCGTAACACCGTTTAAACGGAGCCACCTGTGTGCTAAAAACGGACATTTGCGCAATAAATGCGTGACTTTGCTCAAACAAGTTCATTTAGCTAGTTCATTTATCTTCACTTGTGTGCCGTCCCAAACCAGTATGAGTTTCCTTCTCCTGTGGAACACAAAAGGAGAAATTTTTATATTAAAAAATACACTCGGTGTGACTTGCACTATTTTCTGTCGTTCCATTTATGTGAGAAACAGAGTAAAATTTAAGTCGTTAATCACTGACATTGTTCCCCTCAGGTGGGGTTCTCAAATCTCATTGGCACGTATTCAGACTATCGTATTGTAATATGTGATAAGGCAACAAACACTTGGAATATGGAGCAGTTGTATGGACTAATTTTATGGTACTTATCGTCTTTTCACAGTTCCGGAACACACCAGATTTTTTTGTGTGTTCGATGGAAGGAAAAGATCATCTGGCCACAGTGTGACAAACTGAATGATAACAAACGTTTTGATCTTTGGGTAAATGATTTCTTTATGATTGTTGACACGCAGCCGTACTGCACGTGCTTGTTTCTCTCCTCTTTTTTTATCTGTCTACTTCACTTGTCTTCAAATTTTCGATTCATTTCCCTGGCTGGCGACAGAGTCCGCCCTCGTTCCCCCTCCGTATGCGCGTGCGGTCTGATCCTTGATCTGATTTAGCCGATCATATTTTCACTTCCTGAGTGGAGTTATGCGCTTTTATGCTCTTTTACTAAATCGCACGGCGTAAAACTTTAAAAGCCACTTTGGAGGAAAGCAGATGTTTCTCCAATCATCTCTCTGAAATAGAGTGTTAACAACAGCCTCTCTCTGCCATCAGCTCATGAAATCTGTCTGGAACAGACAGGAAGAGCTGCCCTGTTGGGAGCGTTATGTCTGCCTGGTCAGCATGCTGACATTTAATGTAAACCCGTTCTCCAGCGCATCCCGTAGAGCCAGATTGCTTCGTCGGTATGTGATTGGAAACATGTCAGCTGTATTGTGTAGCCCTGAGCCATATCAGATTCAAAGCAGAGTCCAAACGACATTCATCACTAATGCCGAAAAAACAAAACAAAGGCTTCTTCAGAAACCAGGCCATGGTGTCCACGAGGCATCTCCGCATCCGCAGGCAAATGCCGTGCAACCAGAACGAAACGAAGCCGCACGCTGTTCCTAGTTCTATCACGTCCTCCTGCTGGCTTTGGCTGCTTAATTTCTCTATTTGATGCTGTTGTTACATCATGTTATAGTCCGGCACCTTAGCAGAACTCATGAATTATTAAGAGTTTTGATCTCATGTACTATTTATGATCTTAAACAACACGTTCTGGCTTAGTGTAGCTCACTGGTTTGCAAAAAACCAGACCGTGTCGTTCAGTCCAGATTCAAATGTTTTCCCAGTTAACAGGGACATTCTCAGAACGTTGGTTAATGTTCTCTAGAAGTTATTTTAAAGTTATCAAAAACAGTCTTGCATTAGTAGAACAATTTTTTTGTTATATATATCTATATAAAAACATTATTCTTAAGTTGTTAGTGGAACCTTTTAAAAATGGAAACGAACACAAACATTCTTATAACTAAGCAATAACGTTCATGCAACATCTAAAAAACTGGACGTTTTGATCATTCCTAGAAATTTCAAAATAACATTTTTAACGTTTTGTTACTTAACGGAAACATTAGGAAAACGTTAATACAACCTAAAATTGTTAGCTGAGTTTATGTGGATCCTGCATGCACAGATTTTGCACCGAGCAGATGTGATTTCAAAGATTAATGGAGGTAACTACAGGGGTCTGTTTTGTGTGAGTCTTGCGGGCTATTTAGGACGCCTGCTCGCCACACAGGGTATTAAGACTTCAGCTGCAGCGTGTGGAGTGTTTGTTGATTTATGAACAGACAGAAGAAACTCAGTTAAACAGAAGGTTCTGTTAATGAGCAGTCTGCGTGACGTTTTAACCCTTTTTTTCTCATGTTCAGTGCATCATAAGGAGTTCTGTCCTCTCTCTTCCTGACCTGTCCACTCTTTGGACAGGTTACGGGCTTTTAAATCTCTTTAACTGCATGGCTGGACCAACAAGTAGAACAGATGCAAAAAAAAGAGGAAAAGAGAAAAAAGATCAGAGGAGATAACAGTGTACTTGAAATGGACTGAAGGAAATGTACACACACCCAAACGTAAATGTTTTGGGTCGAAAGTGGTTTGAAAGTATCAACGTTGTCTCAGAATTTTTTTATGTAACTCCTGAGGAGAAATTAAAATAGAATTTTTACTAATTGAATTGTATTACTAAACTTACTTTTACTTACATTTGTTATTTGCTAGCTGTATGATGGACTGTGGTAGCACCTATTTATGAACTGACATATGGACGTTTTCATCTGTAATTGTGTCAGAAATACTGCCAGCGTGTCTTATTGCCGGTCTGTGAGTGTTGTCACTCTTTTACAGTGTGAGATATTTTATCTGAAAGCAGTTTTTCCTTCCTCACCACAATCTGATCAGATTATCAAACCAAACGCTGGAGAAATGACTGAATCTGTTGCCTTTGGGTTACTGAGATTTATTCCTGCCATCAAAGACCTTTTTTATCTTCCGCCGCACACGTCAGTAATCAAAAAACACAGTTGCCATCGTTTGCTTGTGCTTTTGAATTAGCGGAAACTCTTGTCATTAATAAAACAGCGTTAGAATGAGACAGCAGCTCGGGGAATCTCATCTTTAGCGATGCATCGCGGGGGTCTTGCGGTTTGTTTGTTGCCGGTTCACACATGAGAGATGTGGCACGCTTTAGTTTTTGTCATTATTATTTTGTATGATTTATGGGACAGTCTGTTTAGTTAGAAGAGTGTGTTAAATGCAGGACTCATGAAGGGGCTGGTCGGGTGGAGGGTGTTGCACTGGGTGTCAGAGATGCAATGGGCCACCTTTGCTATAAGGGAAATCTGAAACGCACTTTTAGAAACCATGGGGTCATTCCCACCTAACCTTTTAAGTTGTGAGAACATTTCCCAAAAGTTAACAAAACTTAAAATTTTTATTTTGAATATTCTAGGAACGTTCAAAACAATTTTTTTAGACGTTGTATTGACATTTTTTAATTCTAACTTTGAAACATTGCACTAATTGCTTAGGAATAACGTTTTTGATATATATTACGTTAAAAAAACATTTCTTGATGACTTTTTCTTGATGACTTGGTGAATTTTAGAGACTGTTAGCCAACGTTCTGAGAATGTTACCTGTTGGCTTTGAACACAGTGCATCCAATCAAAATTTAAAACAAACTATTTTTGTAGTAAAATGTGGACTCTTTTGATTTGGGCCTGTAGGCAGCTGCTTAGCAACCCCTTAGTAACGTTCTAGAAACACCATAGCAACAACTTACAACACCCTAGCACAGTGTTGGCCACTTTTACACAGTCAACGCTCGTACTTTCCTCAGAAAATGTTGAAATCTAGTCATTCGTTCGGTATTTGTGTCAGAGAGGAAAAGAAAATAGACCAGTGTTTTTCTGAAGCAAAAATAGGAAGTTTCAGCGACGTCTCACCTCGTCTCTCTGAGGTTTCGCACATCAGCTGCTGTTCAGAGGTGTGGATGGTTTGAAAATGAAATGTTTGGATTATTTTAAGGTGAGGAAAGAGCTCAAAATGTCAAGTGGTGTGCCAGCCGTGGAGTGTTGTGTTTAAAGTGTTTATTCTAGTAATTAGGTGGTAGACTGTAAAACACACCACAGCACAGTGTCACAGCTTAAAAAAGCTTATAAAAACCTCCCCCTCTAAGCAAACACACAAACACACACATCCTGTGTCAACGTGATGTTTGTATGTGACACGATGCGCATCTGTGTAATCATGTGTATGTGTCGTACCCCAGGCTCCATCTACCCATGACACACTCCACAAAAACACACACGCACACCCCGAGGGGTTAAAATTGTTGCCCTGTTTAAGCAGAGTGTGTTTGCCCCCGCTGTGTGCACAGATGAGTACGTGTAAATTGTGCTGCGCATCACACTTTTGTGTTGTTTTATCAGCGACCGTAAAGAGGAAAAGAACAAAGAGGAGTCAAAAATATCTGCGGTACTTTTTTTACCCAAAAAAAACCGCATCTTCACATTTTAGCGTTACCACAACATGACAAAGATAAAAGTTGACATACATAAGTGTGATGAATGGCAATGATGTCAGTGTGTTTCATCCTCCAGAAACGTCTTTTTTCCGAAAGGATGGAGATTGTTTTGTGTCTGTTTGGATCTGGTTATTCTTGGTACTTGGATTTGTTGGGTGATCTGATCTCAGGGCAGGAGACACATGTTAATACTATGTGTAAACAGTGCACCCAATATTTGCATGCGTTCCTAGCTAACAATTTTAGTTTGTAAGAACATTTCCCTAACATTTCCATTAAGTAACAGAAATGTTAAAGATGTTATTTTGAATGTTGTAGGAACGTTCCAAACATCCAGTTTTTTTAGACATTGTTCTGGGTTTGACAATGTTCACACCTGTAGTTCAGCACTTGTGATCGTATTACCTGTGATGGAGGTGTAAAAGCGGCCTAAATTCAGCACACACAGAGCCAGTGAAATCCATGAATAAACTATTTCCCAGCTGCATTAAGCAGTAACTCAAAGATGTTTCTCCAGGTGCATTTCAATGCAACTCAAAGGAGACTGTATGTTTTAAATAACTTTCTCCCCTGTCCCAAACACTCTTTTAATTACTGCACAGAAGGGAATTCTCAGGTTGCAGTGATGCCTGAATCGAGTATGAAATTGCCACAGTGTATTTGGGGCTGTTATCTTGTGCGAGCTTTAGCTGAACACACATATTTGCAGTGAGTAACAAGTCCAGCCTTTGAAGTTTTGCTCCTAGCGAGTGTGAGGGGCTCCTTTGATGTTTTCTGCCTGCTGTGTTTCTGCTGGAAGAGTCCTGATTCCTCAACAGAGAGAGAGAGAGAGAGAGAGAGAGACCTTGTGGAGAATCCACAGATACCACCTGGCCTCTGAGGAACCACATAAAAGACTGTGTCATTTTAAACAGTTTGCAAACGCCTCGCTTAGTTAAAGGCTATAGAATGTGGCGTCAGGAAAACAGCAAGATTTTCATTCCTCATATTTCTCATGACTTTGAGCGTTTATGTCATAGTTTGTCTGCGCCGTCCCTCGTTCTCTGCTTAGTCATACGTTTAGGTTGACTGACAACGTGACGCGTCTTCTCAACCTTGGCTGATCCTCAGGAGCTCCCCGTTCAGCGAGACAGGATTAAGTTGCGGAAGTTGTTGAGACAGTGACCGCTGTAGCATGAGATGGAGATTCCCAGGAATGAGTTTCACACAGTTGAACTCCTGAACTCTCGGGAAATGTTACGCCCCTCGGGTCTAGCCGTGTACATCGCCAGTATAGAAGGCGCTCCACATCACCCCAATCGAAACCGCAATATTGTTTTAGATTTTCTTTGTGCTGAGACAGCTTTGATAATAAATAGATGTCCTCAGGGGCAGAGGGATGCTGAAGTGTCGATGTGTTCCAGTAAGCGAGTTTCGATGCGATGCACACAGGGTCCAACATTAACACACAAATTGGCAAATGTTCTCTAAATGTTCTCTCAAGTTATAAAGTTAACTGTCCTTGCAGACCTTTTGTAATGTCGTACATTTAAAAAACATTCTTAAATAACCAAGCACAACGTTAATACAATGCCTAAAAAGGACGTTTTGAACATTCCTAGAATTCCCATTTTTAATGTTTTTGTCACTTAATAGAAACATTAGAAAAATGTTCTTACAACCTGTAATTATTAGCTGGGAAACACAAACGAAAGTGGTCTTTGATTTTCTAGGTGCAGGGTGTAAATATGAATATGTTTTTTTATGTAAGTATTAAATTAACTTGTAGAATTAAAAGGTTCATTTTCCACAGCATTCTAAACATGACGTGTGTGTGTGTGTATGTGTGTGGGCAGGTGCGAGCCAGTGTTGGGTATGAGGTGTGTGTTCAGGGCCTCGTCCTGTGGTGTGCACTCAACTCATGTTTTTATATTTCTCCTTTTGTTTCCTTCCCAAAGTCCCTGAGTCCCACAGCACTGAATGCAGTTTGTTTGTGTTGTATCTTGGCACATCACCTTCCTATAGGTGTGTGTGTGTGTGCTACTGTTGTTTCACAATGATTTAGGAATTATAGCTTCTGGAATGAGAAGTTTTTACAATATCCACTTTTTGATTCCAGAGCGGCTCCTGCTTAATTTATTTTCCTTCTTTCTGCCTTTATTTTTATATGTGAAATAATAATGTATAGAGAAAAACAGGGGTGAGAACGTGGGACAGACTCGAACCTTGAACCCCGCACAGAGCACCACCGCCGGGGTGTGGATTAACATTCTCAAGACATTTTAATAGCGTAGCATTAGGGAAACATTCTTACAACCTAAAATTGTTAGCTGCGGCACTACATCTCTGACCTGTATTGATAAGTATTTCACATAATAGAAGTTGATACGTATCTCACGTCTTGCATTTAAATGCATTGCATTTATATGTGCAACTTCATAGAAAATGCACGTTATCTGTGTCCGGGAGAAATTCAGGCAGTGTTTGGATGAGCTGTTGGATTCTGTGATGGACGGTTTTCCCATGGGGCTCTGTTTGGGGCAGAGGTTTTTCAAGTTGTGTCCAGAGCAGATGAAGGGCTGATTTCCCCTGCTGGAGTCCATCTGGTCTCTCCAGCCGTGTGATGAGGAGAGGATGAGGCTGTCGTGAGCTCTCTCTGGGACTCAGCCCGGACATCCAGCTGTCTTCATCTGGACTCTGTAGAGTGTGTCCAAGGTCTGACAGACCAGGGAACCCTTTTCCAAATCTCTTACTGTACTCACCTTGTTAACCCCTTCAGCTTTCTGTCCGCTGCACCTCGCTGCCCTTTGTCCCTTTTGTGAGCTGTTTTTGTAATGTTGCATTTATGTTTGGAAGACGCTATTTTGGGCAACGTAATGGGAGCCCCTTGGTTACGCAATAGGTCTGGGGGAGAGGGGTCCCACCCAAAACATTTTTATACCCATAAAACCTGTGAAATGTAGAGGGACAGTGAGATACTGCATAAATATATCAACAATCAATGTTTTTAGTAAATTTCTTGGAAAAGCGTCCATATTGGGTGTACAATTGGGTGTTCTTTCATTAACATTTCTATGAAAAGTCCGTCTCTTCCCTCATATACCGTCTCTTCCACTAACAGCATCAGTTTATGAAGATCTTTGCCCTGGTTTCACTGCAGGCATGGAAAGGTTTTGGGTTCCAGTGTACACTACATTGTACACAGGTGTGTATGTTTTCCTCTTGTTCGAACAGAGCGAGGCAACAACAGAGCGAGAGGGCTGGCGTTTACACATCTTCGCCTCAGTCTGAGCTTGTGTAGCGTCCAAAGACCTGCCAGATCAAAACTCCTCCTCACACTTCTAAAACGCTCCCCAAAACTCCCGTCACAACACAGAGCGCGAGGGCCCTGGAGCACCCCCTCCCCAAACCTGCCGATCGACTCTCAGCTCGCGTCAGCCCGTGACAGCTGTCGTCTCTCATCTGCTCGTCACGAGCGAGTCCACTCAGACAGGTTCCGGCATTTCTTCGGTTCTCCTATTGCGTCTCTTCAGTGTGATATCACAGGCATCATTGGATCATCATTGGATGAGTTTTGTGTTGAATGCTGAGTGATGCCGCTCCACGCAGAGTTGGGCTGTAAAGTTTTACTTATTTGAATAAGCAGAAGGGTTGAAAAGGGCAGTATACACGTTGGTCTCAGGAAGTGTTTGGGCACCTTTAGACACAAATGACATTTAAAAATGTGTTTTTTTAATTGCATAAGGTAGAAAATATCAAACTAAGTGGAACCCACAAACAAACGTCAGACTTTTGAGTTGGATATTTGAGTGTGCAACGTTATCTCATATATATTTAAACAGTTTTACAATTTGTAATTTAAAATGACACTTTCTTTGGTGTGTGTTTATGTCTTTGTGTGTGTGTAAGGTGTGTTAGGAGAAAAGCATTGGCTATAGTCCCCTGCTCGCGTGTGTCGGGTGGTTGCGCTCGCTTGATGAGAAAGAGACACACTCTGACCAAAAACAGAGCCCCTCTCACTGCTGGACACACTGATCTATTACACTATACATGCCCACAGAGTTCATAGTCACACACACACACCAAAATACACACCATTGTACATCCCAGCTAACATGGAACGTTCTCAGAACATTCTCAGACGCTCTCAGAATGTTCTCAGAACATTGGCTAACATTCTCTAGAAAGTTCTCTCAGTAATTACAATGTTCTGAACGTCACAATGTTAGTAGAACGTTTTTAACATTCTATATCATAAATCAAAAATGTCATTCCTAAGTTGTTAGTGGAATGTTTTAAAAGCGTCAAAAAACGTAAAAGAATAACATTCTTATTACCAAGCAACAATGTCAATACAACGTCTAATGTTTCAAACGAACATTTATAATGTTTTTGTTGGTTAATAGAAGCATTAGGGAAACGTTCTTACAGACTAAAATTGTCAGCTGGGATATTGTTAATGCATAAAAAGATGATTGACCTCGTGCAGCAACGTAACACAGAAATGCGTCTCTCCTGACCTCCTGATTTTCATTTATTTGCTTTCACATTCAATCACTCTTGTCACTCGAACCCCAGCCCCCTCCCAATTATCTTCTTCTCGTTCTTCATTTTGCACGATAATACAGCGGAACGCTTTTTTTTAATGCATATCAAAATAACCCCCAAAGTAAAAGAAATTCCTTATTCGAGGCAGCTTATTTCATCTGTAATTATAAAGAGTGAAAAGACATTCCGGGCAAGTGGGTAAACATTCTCTCTTCTGGCTTCATTAAATTACATCCAGTTGCCAGCCGCTCTCATTCCATCCTGCTTTTCTCGCTCGTTGTTTTTTATGCGCTGAACCACACTTGACTGCCCCCGAAACAGGGAGGATAATGAAAAGGAGAGACGCTTGTTCTTCAAAAAGGGCCCTGTATCAACACACGGGCCAAGGGGCAACAGGGTCACCTGCCTGCTTGTAAAGAAAGCACTTTACAATCTGAGTTTGTTTGAATTAGAACTGTGTGTGAATTAGAACTGTGTGTGAATTAGAACTGTGTGTGAATTAGAACTGTTTGTGAATGAGAACTATGTGGGAATGGGAACTATGTGTGAATTAGAACTGTGTGTGAAATAGAACTGTGTGTGAATTAGAACTGTGTGTGAATTAGAACTATGTGTGAATTAGAACTATGTGTGAATTAAAACTATGTGTGAATTAGAACTGTGTGTGAATTAGAACTGTGTGTGAATTAGAACTGTGTGTGAATGAGAACTATGTGTGAATTAGAACTGTGTGTGAATTAGAACTGTGTGTGAATTAGAACTGTGTGTGAATGAGAACTATGTGTGAATTAGAGCCGTTCTCCATGGCCCTCGGTGATATGAATCCACCTTCAGTGCGTCCCATCACAAACGCAGCCGCGTTATTTTTGAAGACCTGGTTTTCAGCAGTACGAGTCTCTCCGAGCCTCCGTCTCGTCATGGGTTTAGACCGCAGATGTCGTCAGCACTTCAAAGAGCACAGCATTTATCATCATCGTCCTCCTTCTGATCCACTCTTGTTTTTAGAGCTCGCCATTTCGACTGCTATTACGCGCCGCGCTGTGCTAATTGATGTCATATTTCACCCTGACATCTGGTTGCTTCTTGTTCGTCCTCTGCGTTCTTTTTCTCTCAAAGATTTAAATTGTGTATTTTCCCTTTGTCAGCTGTTTCCCGCAGGTCTGTGCTTCACAAGCAAATTCACCTCCTGTTTTTCCCGGATCGCTTTATGTGGTTCGTGCATAATGTGGATCTAGGCAATTTCGGAAGCTTATGAAAGTTCCCCTTTAAGAACGTCATGGAATCACCTCAGATTCTAAAAGCCGCTGCCCGATTTAGTTAATCTGGTGGCACGCGCGAGGCTGCAGTGCACGACGGGCGCTGATGTCCCACAGGGAGCGACGGTAGTCGAGTATAAAACTGGGCCGAGATGGCAGGCGACAGGACCAAATCTTCGCTGACAGGTAGACAGTAAAATCCCTGAGGGGCGAGACCGGGGCGCGGTGTGTTATGCTCTGCGTGAGTTCTGAGCTGGGTTGTCAGGCAATTGGAACCCGGCGTCGCCCTCTTTACACATGACCTGCCGCCCCTCGTGGGGGGCATCCTGCCACGTCAGTGACCTCGCGTGGGGGCTAACACGTTTTTAGCCTTGCTGAATCGCATCAATGGAAACATTATCACCTGGGTTGCACTGAGGCGCTGCGACAGCCTCGCTGCCTCGGATATAACCAAAAAAAAACAACACCGAATAGAAAAGTGTAGCTAGACAAGGTGAAGATCGAAACAGACATAGAGAGAAGCTACATCAGAACTCGTGTCCTAAACAACTGGATGTTTGTTTAAGGTGCAAGGACACAGAAACGTTGGCTGGGAACAGACATCAAAAGTGCCAAAAGCTGCTTATTTATTAATGCTGTTACATACCACATCTCTTAAAATATAGATACATTGTTAAAACTAGGAAAGAAATATAGAAATCTGTATTTTTCATGCTTTAAGTTGGCTGATAGTTACAGATGGTCAAATTTACACAACTCCTAATTTAACTACTATTAAGTTATGTTTGAGTTCATGTACTTTTTATATTAGGACTAGTGATTCATAAGCATACTGTTAATACCTAACTTATTGTTTGGCTGGTATAGTGAGTCCTCTAAATAAATCTCAAATCTCTTTAATATCTCAATTATTTCTTGAGATTAGAGATGAGATTAGATGGAGAGCACATGGAGACATTTGCTTTAGTTGTGTACTTTCAGACGTTTTGCCTGCAATTGCTTAGGAGAAATACAAACGAATACAAATTAAGACAGTTGTTAAAAACATAAAGCTATGAAATTAATGTAAATTGTACAGCTAAAATAATCTGGATTTTAGATCCATTTGATGAGAAACGATATTGGCTCAGTTTGGGACATCGCTCGGATCGCTTCTGAAACTGGAGGTATGTGGGTACCTTTCTTTGTTCTTCATTTAATCTCATTGCTGTCTAGGTAAAACAATCTGTGATCATTTTTTCACTGTTCCATTTTACAATACATCAAAACTCTCAGCCGAATTCTTGACCAGCCCTGTCAGTCTGCTACAGAATTCCAGTCACCAGGAACGTCGCAGGAATTTGAGTGCTCCACACAGGAGTCCATTTCCCAGGCTGTGTAAACAGAGGCAGCATAGAAGCTGCAGGTGCTGGCAGGCAGGATGAAGGATACACAGGCTTTGTTCAGAGGGCTAAACAAACAGAGGTTGGAGCTGTCATCAGAACAGCGTGGTGAAATTAAAGCTGTCTTCTCTGCAGAAGTCCGACCATAAGCTGATGAGGAATCTCTCGGCAGCTGTGAACTGTGGAACCATTCCAGCTGGGATTCTGACATTTCTGAAATAAGAAGTGAATTGTGATCTGAATCCTGCTCCGTTTTTGTAATGTGAATGGAAGTGGATCTAGATTTAAAGTGAATGATTATATGCAAAGATAGAATTAATAAGATGTCACGGTTCTGTTACTCTGTATGGGCAAAAGTGACCATATGGCCAAGGAAGTCCCGCCTACTACTTGAAAGAACAGTAACGTTGTCTGGGGGCGGAGCTCCATACAGAATGTTGCAAAGGAATTTTGCGGTACCTGAAGCGATCCAAAAAAGTTTTGTTTATGGTGCAATTTGAGCTTAAGAAACCGAATTAATGGTACTGTTGATGTCAGGTTAAATAGTTGGTAAAAAATAAATAGTTTTATTGTGACCGTAGCCAGCGTTTTTAGAGATATCTGTTCTCCCTTGTAGCTGCTTGGAAGTGTTGCAAAGATGGCCACAGAGTGGGAAAACTTCCTTAAAGGGTCTTTGTAATATGTGGCTAACACATAATTAGCAGTGCTTGCTAAGGCATGTTTATTGTTTTACAGTATGTGATCAGAATAACAACGATTGCATTGTGGATCAAAGAAAAGCACAAAAATGCCCAAACGCTTACATTATGTCTCTGTTAAAGAGTCTATTTTAATCTTCACCTGGTAAACAAGTTAGCAATGTGTTTGTCAATGTTGCAGGCGGCCACCTCCCGCGTTTCCTTCTGAACATATGAAATTACAGTTTCCTGCTCTGTTAAAAGGATTTAATGGGTCATGTGGGCTCATGTCTTGACAGTCTGAAAGCTTTGGGTTTAATTGGCAGTTGTGAGTTTCACAGGTGTGTACGGTTGCTTAGCAACTTCTCTCAGCATTCAGATGAGGTTTTCAGCGAGTGATTGTGTTTGTTGGTGTTGAAATGTGTGTGAAGAGAGACATATTTAAAGAATGTTGACAGATCAGAGTCACAGGATGTTTGTTATTATATTAGCATCCAAATTCAGCAGCTGATGTTTATGTGTCTTTGTCAAAAGCAGAAGTCGCGCTTCAGAAGTTATAATCTTGTTCAATTTCCTCGTAGAGAAATAGATTTTTAATGGTAATCTATAAACCATTTAGGTCAGACCGGCTATGAGCTCTGACCAATCAGAAAGCTACCGTGGTACCATGTGATCTTCCATCCCATGAATCATTGCGAATGATGATGTAATCGAGTAAGCCTCACTACACTCTCAAACAGACAATAATACACAATCTTGTACCTTTTTCTCAGGTTTTCAAATACTTTTTTGCTTCAAATCAAAGTTTGCGATATTCATGCAATGCGATTCATCTCTGAGGTGGCTGCCTTAAATCACGGCTTAGAACTTTCATTAAAGAGTTTTTAAAGTTGCACTAGTAAAAATGAATCTAAAATATTTCTCGAACCCGCCCCGCTGTAGAAGTGGACGGGCAGTGTTTTTTTTCACTTTACACCAAATGGAAGTGCGTGACAGAGATCTGAGGGCTGATGAAGGCAAACCGTAATGTTAATACAACATAAAAAACGGAACGTCCCTGGAACTTTTCAAAATAAGACAGACTAAAATTAAAAACAATTCGTCCTACAGTGATTTGTTTTTTCCACAGACTCGCACGGCTGTCCTTCGCTACTTCTAAACTGTTGCCCCAGTTTACTGTGTGTGTGTGTGTGTGTGTGTGTGTGTTTAGCTCAATAGCTAAGGGCAAGAAAACAGTTCATGTTAGGCTGGTGTGTGTTGCTCAGTTAATGTCTGTGGGCAGGGAAGCTCAGTGCATTTTTGTATGTGTTGGTGTGTGTGTTTTAAGGGGGTGATGGAGGTCTCTTTCACTCTTTCCCCGGAGCTGAGGCTTATCTCACAGTATAGAGCATCTGGAGGGTTCCACATGCTCTGAACTTCAGGCCAGCTGGCGTGGTTGTCGCGCTGTACAGAGAGACTGCTCACACTGAAGCAGACCTTAAAGAAAACACACAGTCACACTTGCATCTCTTTTTACACACACACAAACACACACACCCACAAACACACACATTAGAGCCTAACAGACCCTTTCAGCCTCCGTGCTGTTTATGCCACTTCCCATGATGCACTGCAGGGACCGTGTTCACACTGGATTTTGGAGAGAAAATGAACGAGAGAGAGACAGAGAGCATTAGAGGTCAAGGCTCCTCTGGCTATGATGTGGCTCCTGTCTTAGCCAATCAAATTCTTAGATTCGAAATTTGTGTTGCTGGGACAATTCAAGCGTGCAAAAACATTCCCATAAGCACAT